>JAODLL010019002.1:0-20415 GCA_026546735.1 Forbesichthys agassizii | reverse complement strand
CTTACAGAGGTGTATTTTATTTCAATCTCATTTGATTACAGCAGCAGAAGGAGCAGAACAGACTGTAAAACTAATCATCTCTCAATAAATACCCGGGAAGACAATATATTAAATTAACTGCCAGGCCATAAACTGCGTGCGAGTGTGACAGCTGTAACGGAAACAATGCGAAGGCGTTGCGGGGAGGGGAGCAGCAATTATCCAGGCAGGGTTGTGGCTCTACCCGTTGAGCTGCACGGAGCCCAGGGGCACGGTGGCCCATTCTGCCCTGACCCACGGCAGGGTGAGCGCCTCGCCCGCCAGCTATTGTTTGGTCGGAGGGCTAAACCCTCAGAGGGTGTCGCTAATCATTAGGAAGCGTGTAAGTGTCAGCTCTCGTGCCCTCTGCACAGCTCACTGTGACTGATGTCTACCTGATGTGTGTCTCTCTCTCTCTCTGAGTAATTATATAACCCTCTGTTCTCTCAGTGGATGCATTAATGCTCTCTATCCGTCACGGCGTGTCTGCAGTGGAACAGGGCAGGGATGGGTTGTGATGGCAGTGTGGTTGAATGGGGGGGGTCGGGGGTGAGGAAGGCCCCATAGGATGGAAGTGACGGAGTGACACCGCCGTGTCAGCCGGCCGTCCCTCTCCTGTCACTGACACACCAATCAGAGAGAGGCACCTGCTCGTCCTCACCGGTCCCGCCGCCTGTATCGGACAGCGAGCGCGGACTGCGGGTGATTGACAGGCGGTCTCTGAGCGGGTCCAGATCCTGTCGAGATCCCGGCGTTGCCATGGTTACATGGTTATTTCTATTGGTGGAATCGTCTGATATGGTGATAGTGATGCAGGAATAGGTTTAATAAGTAATTCAGAAGTTATTCCAGTGACTAGGTAACATTTTTTACATTATCCTGATTGGAGTTTATCTGTGTGTGTGTGTGTGTGTGATGTAATGTCTTGAGACTGTTAAAGTGTAACTGAAATGAGTGGCTGGAATAATAAACGTGTGTGTGCAGCTGTAAACAGAAGCTGTATGGAGAGAAGCTGCCCAACACCAGCATCATAATACCGTTCCACAACGAGGGCTGGTCTTCACTGCTGAGGACAGTACACAGTGTGCTGAACCGCTCCCCCCCACAGCTCATCGCCGAGATCATCCTGGTGGACGACTTCAGCGACAAGGGTACGCTCGCCACGCCACGCGCACACACACATACACACACGCACACACACACGCACACACACACACACACAGACGTGTGTGTGTGTGTGCTTGCGATTTAACATTACTATTATATAAAGATGCAAGTTAGCACATAACAGATTAAGATATCACTTTGAATGAGATATGTGAATGAGATTGTTAATACTGTAGCAAAACCTTACAAAAAGTTGTCTTTTCTAAGAAATAATGTGAAATCGGTCTACATCTTTTTTCTACAATTTTATATTTAAATTGTGTTAAGCAAGCCTTTTTATACAAGTGGAAAACTATTGACTTTTTCCAGCATTCTAATAATGTTTTAAATGACTGAATCCTGCCTGGCTTGGCGAATTGACAATAAATAAATAAATAAATAAATCAAAGCAACTGTTTCGACATAATAAGCCTCAGTGAAATTGACTTTTCTGCATTAACCATCTATGAAATGAAAATGTGTGCACTATGACCAAGCATTTCATAGAGATACGTTGTGTCTGATCATTTATAATTTCTGATTCTGTTCTTGTTGAGTAGTCCTGGTGGAACAGGAATCACCCCCATTTATAGTGCTCACATCAGGGGTATTGGGAGGAATCCACTACCTGCTTTACCACACACTTTGCTGTGGAAACAAGAACCACCAGGCAAAGCCTACGTGAACACTGCCAGAAAATGTCATTCACACAAACAGGCTCCAGTTGGTGTTGAACCCAGGGCTTGCTTGCTGTGAGGCAACAATGTCACATCACATTTTAATAAAGGGGCTACATGTTGGATCCACGCTGAAGAGGAGCTTTCACTTTACAGCTTTTATTTCCATTATCTGTCCTCTCTTCTCCGTATTGCATAATCACAACATGTTGTCAACTAACGCTGGGCCATCCTCGGTGCTTTTAAGACAGTTATTTTCACGCTGGAGCAAATTGGAGTCTTTGAGCTAAACTGCCTGTTGATGGTTCACACAGCAGCCAGACATTTCGCACCATCTGTCAGTGCGACACCGTAATCAGAGGAACAATGCTGTTATTGCTCACCAGCCAAAATTGACTGCATAGTCCAACAGTGCACAGAAAGGTGTTCCAGACATCTTCCTAACCAGGCGCGTTCTGACGCATGTGAATAAGCAACCTAGCCGAACTCTTAGCATCTCATTTTCTTACTGTTGCCGAATATAAATTCAAATTACGGTAAGCAGAATATTAAAGACATTAAGTAAGGGGGGAAAATAAGGGGGAAATGCCCCATCCACACAGCGCAGGAGAATGGCTGCTGCGCCAGCTTGCCTTTCTGTTGCTTTCAAAGATATTTCACCATGACAGTGTAAAACACCCCCTGCCGCTTCTCGATCTCTGCATCCTGCTGTCTCTCGCCCACATGGTTTGTGCGGTTGTGTGGCGTTTGCTCGACCTGGTCTTGTGTAACTCCCAGACAGGGGCAGTGCGGTAGCTTTGATCTTCTCTCGTATTGTGTGGAGCACTGTTCTTGTCAGTCATGACTTTACGCTACCTTTACTTGACCAGGTAACACGTCGAGAACCTGGCCAGGACGATGACATCATTTCACAAGGCAACATTAATTGAAGACATTAGGATGCATAGGACATAAAAAATTCAATTCATGTGAATAATATTAATAATAGCCACTAAAATGTCAGTGAGAAATCCTCGATGTATTACCTGATTCAATTGCTCTGTCAGCACCTGCGCCTGTGTGTGTGGTTGTGTGTGCTGGTTCAGCTCTCTGACAGAGGCCTGCCATTGGTTGATTGATCGCCCAATTACTTGCGGTACTGTGTAATGCTTGATGGAGTCTGTTTAGGTCAATGAATGTACCCCTCTACATACAAAAGCACACACCAGCAACTACACACACACACATACACGTACTGTACTCATGTGCTTTAATGCTGTAGATGAATGTTTTCAAAGTGTGTGTGTGCGCTCGTGTGTGTGTGTGTGGTTATACCCATACAGGAAGGGTGCTCAGGTTCACACACAGGCCAGCTGACCTTTAGGGACACTGTCAAGGTCACAGTGACCACTGGCTATGCCGTGTGATTTTCCATTCCTCTTCCTTATTTCTTTCTTTCTTTCCATCCTTCCTTCTGTAAAGAAGGAGCATGAAGCCTATTCTTCTCTGGCATTTCTCTTGGCATGTTGTTTAAAATCTCTCCCTTTTTAATTGGAGTTTATTTTTGGGACAGCGGTCGTCCCCTGGAGTCTGCGCCTTCATTAGTGTCTGTAATGGTGAAACAAAACACTGTTCATTGTCTTGGCACCGCCCCCAACGACCTGACTAAGCATCACCCGCCAGGCAGAATAGCAGGAGAACCTGCTTTAAAGCTTTATCTGTGTGTGTGCATGCGTGTGTACGTGTGTGCGCGTGTGTATGTTCGCATGTGTGTGTGTGCGCGTGTGTGTGTGTGTGCCTGCAGACCAGCATTATCTTTTCCTGAGCAGACCTTTTGTGATGGTGGTTCGATCTCAGAATTCATACATTTATTTGCCAGTCTCTGTGTGTGTGTGTGTGTGTGTGTGTGTGTGTGTGTGTGTGTGTGTGTGCGTGTGCGTGCATCCGTGCTTACTTTGCAAGCATTTCCCAAATTAAAAGTGAACAATCCATCATGAGATTTGAAACTGGTTTCATGAGCTTTTGAAGTAAAGTTTTTATTGTGTCTCTGAAAGGTTCGTCTATTGTTGTACATGACGTTCTGTATAATGAGTTTCATAAAATAAGACAGATCTTTAATAAGCCCTCAGAGGAGTTTACGTACAAGGGGAGACAGGTCATTAATGTAGGTGGGAGGCAAAATATTCTATTTGAAATTATGTCTTTTATTCTCTGTTGATAGAACACAATAATTATTCACAGCACATGAAAGCCTTGCTTTTCAGCATTTTCCGTTTTAAATGTTTCTGTGTCTGCATCCAAAGAAGGGGTGCTATTTATTTTCTCTTATTGCCTTATTAACTATTGATAACCTGTTTTTAATTGTGGCTGTGCGTGCTTGATTGACAGCTCCCTGACTACAGACAGTATGTTTGTTTTATTAGTTAACAGGGTGAGATAGCTGACAACCTTTTTATGATTGGTTAATGCTTACCTCAGCAAATATCCAGCTTTTTCAGCTTTTAACAAATGTTTTGGATCATATAGTCTGATAATGATGCATATTTAATGTGTTAAACTGTATAAACACTAAACAGGTGTCCACTCATTATCAATACTTTCATTGTTTTTTTTTAATTTAACTTGTGAATAATGATCTGTTGGTGAGAAACCTTGCCACCGGTTATATAAGATGTGAAAGTAACTCTTGTGAAAGTTCTCTTGAGGATACTCGGGCTGGGAAACCCGACGGAAGCGTGTTTTTTTTTTTTTTTTGCGACTTAATTGTAGTTGTACATGGTTAAATCCATAGCAGAGGTTGTTAATATTGCCACTAATGACAGTTTAATCAATTTTATCCACCTTTGTTTTTGATTACAGGGTACCTTTTAATACTCGCTGGCTATCTGTTTGTCAGAAACGGAAATTGAGCATGTGACTCAGTATCTGCTCTCTCATTGGCTACTGTATTAATATAACTATATCGATAGAAACGATATGGTCAAATTTCATATCTCTTTTGAAAATATTGATATATCGCCCAGCGAGTTTGCATCTCGTGTTCTCCTGTTGAGGTCTGATTAGGTCTGTAATTTTCCTGTTTGCTTTGGTCAATGGTACTTATATTATTTAACGATGTAAACTGTGGTGTGAAGTGGGATGCAGAAACATATCTAACCAGAGGATGTAGGTAGTTTAGGTATCCTTATACTAGTGGATTGGGATGGATGACAGCCATCCCAATAATGACTAATGTGTTTGCTAATGTTTGCTCGATTTATGGCATCACCATTTTTCAGCAAGGCATCAGAGTCATACTCCAATTATTTTAGGTCGGATTAACTGCACATAATTAGACGCTGTAACCTTTCCGCTCCTTAGATGCGAAGGCTCTGTACACAGCGTGGCCCTCACTGTTAAATATCCTCGCCTGTCAACAGCAGAGCATGATGTAAGGATACTCTGCACTGGCCGAGGGATCCAAACGAGCCTGAATCAATCTCCTAATGGTCAGTTCGTAATGGGCTGATTTATTACAGGACCATATGGAGGTGACAGCTCACCCTTTTACTCCCAATATGAGGGGTCCTTACTGAGATTCCAAACCTTTATTCAGTGTTAAAAATAGGGGTGCACGTTATATAGACTCAGTATCGTTATCGCAATATCACGTTGCGCAATATCATATTGAAAATATTGCAGGAAGGGCAATATTCAGTTTGTTTTTTTGTAGAAAGATGCATCGATTGGCTGTGTGGCTTAGTTGTGTTTTGATTTAGACAGAAAAGTAAGATGTGTGCAGGAAGCTAATGACATAATAGAGATGGAAGAGGAAACATTAGTGGCCAAAAATAATGCCTCCTCGGTTGCTAGGAATTACTGTTGTTGTACCAGTCCAATATGAAAATGTGTTGTTTTGATATGTTATGAATATTTTCTGATGCATTTTCCCATAACCTTTTTACTTACGTTTTAAAATATCAAAATTAATATCGATATTGCAATTTTCACAAAACATCCAATTTTATCAATATCGTGCACCCTTAGTTAAAATGGACAGATAATTTATATTGGACACAAAAAAAATATCCCCAAGTATTGTCTTGTTAAAGAAATGTTAAGATAGAAGGACATTGGGGTCCGAAAATCTAAGGAAGCCAGTTTAGACAGACAATTTAAGCGATACCTGCAGCTGAATAACATCTTACTGACCATACTTTTACTTCCTGGAAGCAGGCTACAGTATATAATGCTGCAAACGGAGGTCTATGGTAAACCACGTTTTCACTATAGCAATGATGCTAAAGCGTAGAGTGTCAGAGTTTAGAGGGGTCATTGGTTCTCCCCTGTCCTCCTGGCTGCTATTCACAATCCAATTAGCGAACATCTGTGAAGGAGCTCCTCCATGACACCGGCTCATTTGTAAGTCCTGCCACCGTTTAGAACGACAGACGAAGGCCGATGTTTTATTAATGTGTTGCCTTCCCGCCTGCCTTCTGCAATTCATAGTCCTCCTTCCAAACTGGCCCCACGACCTTTGTTGAGTCTAGATGTTATAAATAAATAATACAATGAAGATGGGGGAACAAATTATTTAGTCAGATTTGTTTAGTGACACCATTGGCGAAAGAGTATGCATTCTTGTCTGTTTTAACATGAAAATGGTTGTGTGCCATTTCTGTGTTGGGCAACACATCATATGTGTTACCCATGCTTTGTCTAATTGTGTGCCTTAGCTGTGCACTCAGACCAGACTCCGAGAATGCGGGTACACCTTTCACTGAAAGTAGCTCCTCTCATCCAAGGCATTTCATGGTGAGCTGTTATTATCATTATGTAAATTGCATATAGAAACTACTCTGCCCAAAACGGAGTCTGAAAGCGGGCAAACGGACAGGTAAAGGGACAGTTGCATGCACCGACGGCCAAGGCTGTTGCTGTTCCAGTGATTTATTTTATTGACCTGTCAGGATGGGTTGATGTCAGAGTGGAGAGCTTTATCCACTCTGTTAGCACTAGATTGATTTCTTTTAGACGGCTCTAAAGAGAGATTGAAGTTTTGAGATTATTTCTTTTTTTTTCAATTTGTCTATATGTCTCTTTCTTTTTCTCTTTTTTTATTTTCTTTATTTCATACTGTCACATTCACTTTAGAAAGTTATTGAATTAGTGTGCTATTGAATTTTGTGTTTGGCTATGTGGCTGTCCTACTAAAATGTCAAGCACAATGTGGCAATGCTTCTCTGAGCATAAACTACTATTATTTACTATCACATTTAGCTGGTGTCAAGGTTGCAAATGCATTTTCTGGTTTAAGTTAATTTTCTGTAGTTGAGCTTGTAACCAATAAAGGATTCCTCAGGTTTTGTCATTTTCCAAATGCTGCGAGCTAAAAATGCTCACACTCATTAGCTCAATTGGAGTTTGGTAAACTGGTGGCTGGTGTAAAAA
This sequence comes from Forbesichthys agassizii, assembly GCA_026546735.1. Lineage (NCBI taxonomy): Eukaryota > Metazoa > Chordata > Actinopteri > Percopsiformes > Amblyopsidae > Forbesichthys > Forbesichthys agassizii. Next base: position 13,165 of record JAODLL010019002.1, on the reverse strand, counting down.
CATACATTTTCCCGCTACATATACGCTTATGGGAACACTGATTGAAATCCTGTCCTCACAGGGTGTGTTCTTTTTCAGCGGAACACTGTGTCTGTAATTGCTGTAGCTGCGTCTCCATGAAGCTAGAAACACTCTGAAAAGTTGTCTTCATGCAGTGGAGGTTTGTCTTGCCCATGGCCAGAGGGTTGTTTACTGATGTGGAGCATGTGGTCATAGCATATGTCATGTTGTCTGTGGCCATGAAAGCTAGATGATTTTATTTCACTTTTCCCTCCGGTTTATACCTGCTGTCACTGCAGTAAAACAGCACATTGTGCCAAGAACCTGTTTGAGGCCTTCGGCTGTTTGAATAAAGTTTGGTTGTCTGAAATTCTGTCAATTCAGTGTTTTGTGAGTGTGCGTTCCTGCGTGCGTGTGTGTCTGTATAAGTAACCTTATGCTATAAGGGTTATGGCTAGTGTCAAACTAACAATATGTGACATGCTTTTTTATTAATATACCTTGTAACCTTTTCATATGCAAATGGTTTTCTTTGTGATTATTGACTCAAGGTTCTTTATATCTTTAAGATACATTAAAGGGTATATTTAAAGATATACAGTATATTACAATAATATAGCAATAGTACCTATTGTAAGCTTATTTTAAGCTAATACTTTTGTAAAATTCTCCAAATCTTTCCTCACATTCCGCTGGCTTACCGTTCTGTGTGTGCGTGCTGAAAAAATAACACATCTACACAGCCCTGGCTCGGTAACATAAACAAAGTGATGAACCCCGGTGACAACAACACTTTGGGTTTCAGTGTGCGGTGCAGAGCATCTGAGGGAATTGGTATTGATTTGTGCTTGAAGTTAGAGAGAGTGACTACTGCTGAACACTTGCTGACTCCCCACAGAGCACCTGAAGGGGGCGCTAGAGGAGTACATGATGCGGCTGCCCAAGGTTCGCATACTGCGGACCAAAAAGAGGGAAGGCCTGATCCGTACCAGGCTGCTGGGAGCCTCCTTCGCCACGGGAGACGTTATCACCTTCCTGGACTCCCACTGTGAAGCAAACGTCAACTGGCTGCCCCCCCTGCTAGGTAGGGGACACACACACAGACACGCAGACATACTGACTGTGTGTGTGTGTGTGTGTGAGTGACAGCCAGTGTCAGCCGGCTACCATTCATGCTAACTGAGAAACACAGCTCTCTCTCTCTCTCTCTCTCTCTCTCTCTATCTATCTATCTATCTATCTATCTATGTCTCGCAAGCCTATGGCTTATGTCTTTCTTAAGTGAATATCTTGTTCACATTATTTACCACAAAGTCTAATATTTAACTTATATTAAATATCTCCAATATTGAGATGTCTCTCTCTCTCTGAGGTTTCCTAACATGTCATTATGTATTGGCTATATTCAGTAGTTCATTGACCTTACACCCCTCACCCCTTTGTTAACAGTAGGTATTTACTTCCATTTCAGTAGGTATAGGCCACAGTTGCTTATAACAGACTTGTTATTTGTTCTTTGGGCAGACACCTTAGTTTGTGTCATCTTGACTCACATTTTTAACAGGGGTATAAATAATAATATTACTAAAACGAATAATAAGGCATTCTGACATTTTGTAGTTGGTGTTTCTGAGAGTCGTAGTTTATTGAATCTCAATACTTCCTCTTTCTGTCTACCTCTCGTAGATCGGATTGCCCAGAACAGGAAGTCCATCGTGTGTCCTATGATCGATGTGATCGACCACGACAACTTTGGCTACGAGACACAGGCGGGAGATGCAATGCGAGGGGCCTTTGACTGGGAGATGTACTACAAACGGATCCCAATTCCCCCCGAGCTGCAGAAAGAAGACCCCAGCAGACCCTTCGAGTGAGTATCAGCATATTCAATTGGTGTGTCAATAGCAGCTCTTGGAAGTGACTTGCATGGTCCGTATATGTGTAGAGGTTTCAGACATTCACGAGTAATATCAGCTAAAGACAGCTGCTTTACACCAATGTGCTTCACCAATGTGTTTCAGTGATTACACATTGTTTCTCTGGGACTTCTTGGGACTCTATCAGACTTTTGCCTGCCTGTTTCCAGTGAGTCACACTGGGATCCTAGCTTCACTGGCTTTAATAGGGTGTATGGGATAAACTCACACAAGGGCTGTTTCATTCCAAATGTTAGGACCTTGTTCTTTCTAGTGACACACCTTAGTGCAGGCAGGCTCTGGGTGATCTCAATGAAGGACTGCGACGCCCACTGCTTTCTATTTGTGGGCCAAATTACCCGCATACTCGACTCCAAGGAGTCCATTTGTGAGCCCCGGGGTGGTGGTGTGTGTGTGTGTGTGTGTGTGTGTGTGTGTGTGTGCGTGTGTGTGCCTACCTACTTCTGTGAAAGTGTTTTGCCTCCCCTTCTGCACCCCCACATACTGCCATCTCCCTCTCTCTCCCCCCACAATCTCCTGAAGCTCTACCTGCATGATGTTAATAGCTTTCCACCCTGCTGTTGATCCAGTGTTTACTGTTGACTGAGGGAGAATCGTCCAGACAGCATGTGATCACCACAGAGAGACAATGATAGATGGATATCAGTGACCGGGAGCAGCGGCGGGATTGAGACTGATGGCTGTGCGCGTGTGCTTTCCAGGTCCCCTGTCATGGCGGGCGGCCTGTTTGCTGTGGACAGGAAGTGGTTTTGGGAGCTGGGAGGATATGACACGGGCCTGGAGATCTGGGGGGGGGAGCAGTATGAAATCTCCTTCAAGGTAAAACAGCACGTCTTCCTGTGCGTCATAAATGCGTTCAGTCGTCACATAGTAAGCAATTGGACAAATCTCATGTGTCTTCATGACAGACAGGCTTAATCAGAAGTTAGACCTGCCTCTTTAAACTGATTTAAATGACCGTGTTAGTGTAAGTGCCTGCTCTGGAAAACGCCCCTACGTGCAGCAAATTGTACCTGAAGCTGTTTAAGTGGCTGGCTCAATGACCACAGCAAGGGCATTAAGATTTCGACATGCGTTTCAATCATTTACGCCACACGAGCATTATCGCAACAGGAAAGCCGCATCCATCAAACTCAAAAAACCATGATAAGTTGCGGTTACGATATGTACTGTAGCGCAAGATGAATTATTCTATAGGGTAACCATAAATAATCCCGCCTGGAACGGCATGCTAAAAATGTCTCTCCTACCCTGTCAGGAGGAATAGGAACAATTGTCCAAGTAATTGAATTGTGATTTGAAAGAATATGGCCTTTTCCTGTCTCCCTCTATAAAGCACAAAGATTAGTGTGTTTAATTTGATTGTAATGACATAAAGTGGTTACACAGTACTTCTCAGAAACATGGTTAGGCTTTTAAATATGGTTTAGAAATCTCTAAAATGGGTATAATAGGTATTGTATGTTTACAAAAAGAAGAATCTAACAGTTTTGAAAAGAAGTGTAAATGATTAGTTTAGCTTTAACAATTTGTCACTTAGTGTTAAAACTGCATGGGACACATGCAGTTTTAACAAGACCAGCTGATGTTATCATTTCATTGAAGACGACGGGAGGTTTATAGGACAAAGGGGCGTGAAGTGGTTCCAGAGAAATGTACGGGCCATTATATCATACCCAACCATCTTATCCTCTTTCAAAACATGCTCAGGGTCTGGATTATTTTGTACGAAGCCTGGGCTATTTTAATTATAGAGCTGCAATACACACAGGAAAAACTATAATAGGATTGATGCACAATATGGAGAAAATGGATAATATCCTTGCTGTTTTATTTAGACTTAATCAAATGACAAATCTTTAATGGCTATTATTGGCTATTGTCACAGAAATTAAAATGAATTATGGTGAATTATGCATATGGTGAATATGGTGAATTATGCAAAACTGCAAAGTGATAGTATTCTGTTGTACAAGATAATATCCTTTCTTGTAAAATAACAAGGCAGCTATCGCAGACCTGTGCAGAGAAAAATATCACAGACCAAAAAATTGCACATCTCATAATAATTATAACCTTCAAAAATATCTGCAGCGTTCTATGCGTGTGTACTTATAGATGTAGTACGCTACGTATCCTCTAATGTGTATTCTTGTAATATTGGGAAATTGCTGATATTTGGAAATGTAGCAGTTGTTGTATATCCTCAAGCATACAAAAACATCTTTAAGAAAGGCCACCGAATGCAGCAGTCTAACACTGGTCCCCAATGTTATTCCTTAATATATTATATGGGATTCCTTCTCTCACCAAATACAATTTTCACAAATTGGTTGGTTGGAGTAAGTACTTTCTTTCTCCCCTCCCATTCTCATAGACCTCTTTAGTGTGCCATTACCACTGCATTAACACTAGAAAGGCAGATATTTGGTGTACTTAACACCGTGAAGTCCATGAAGTAATAAGTGCTGCCCTGTTAGTAGTAGTTTAATGTTAGATATGCTACAGTAAGTCCATAGGTAACATTCACAGGGGTGACCTAAAGGCAGTGTACAAACAGCCTTGGCCTTGACATCAAACAGCAGCAACCCCCCTCCCCCCCCACACACACACGCACACACACACACACAAGTTGAGACCTTCCAAGTCGTCAACCTGCTAGATTCATCCACGGCCTACGTGATTGAACAGAAGGAAAGGTTCAAGGCCTTGCTGTTGTGGTTTTAGTGGTCATGTTTCTGGGTGAGAGGTTTGGTGAGGCCCTAGCTGAAGGGGCGATAGATAAGGCTTGGAGATTAATCCCACGGACGAGGAAGCCAAGCCCTTGATCCTGTAGGCAGCCCAGCCACTCTGTTATTACATTGAAGTGTTTCTTGCTAGAATGAAGGAGATTAGCTGAGCACGCTAGACCTTGCCACAGCGGACTCTGGTAAGAATGGCTGGGATTTGTCATCCCTCCCAATTATGTTTGCTCCGTGTTTGATATGTGTGACGCATCATGACCAACTGCAGTGGTTGGTCGTGCCTTGCTGTATGAATGTGTGTGTGTGAATTGTTGAATGTGAGGTAATCCTGTACAATGCTTTGAGTGGCCCGGAAGGTTATAAAAGCGTATAGAAATGCAGTCCTTATGTGCATATGAATGCATAATATGTAGACACAATATTTTGGTATTGCAGATGAATGATCCGTGTGGAGAGATAAAAAAACACATTGTGCAAAATGAAATCTTGGGGAAAGAAATTGTGACAATTTAGATTTGGATAAAAATGGATCTGCAGTCATATGCCGATATTGGTTTATAAAGATTAGCCAAAATATATTGTGTGCATGTATGCATGTGCGTACAGTAAAAAACGGTTTCCATTAAAGCCCTCCCCACTGTAAAGCAGTACAGAAAACATTTTTGTAATATTTTCACTTGGAAATGAAATGCTGGTATTATGCTTTTGGATTACCCTACAGTATGCAAAACCTTAAATGACATCGACGTACTTTTACAGGCACTTTAACCTGTATTGAATACAAGGTTAAAGGCTCTCTTCAGACAAACAATGTAATTAAATTACATCCTGCCTTCCTTGTCCTTTCTCCTCCTCTCGTCGCTCTTTGCTATTCTTCTCCGTCGCCTATATCCCAGAATCCTCCAGTTTAGTTGACCTTGTTGCCGCGACGTTTTACAGGTTGACATCATGTCTACACGCACACACACACACACGCGGGGAGCAGAGCTTCACACTTGAATAACCACAGCAACATCGCCTCCGGTGGCCCGAGTCTCACACAGATGCCTCTCTCTCTCTCTCTCTCTCTCTCTCTCTCTCTCTCTCTAGGTGTGGATGTGTGGGGGGAGGATGGAAGATATTCCGTGCTCCAGGGTAGGGCACATCTACAGGAAGTACGTCCCCTACAAGGTTCCTGGAGGGGTGAGCCTCGCTCGGGTGAGTCTCAACGCTCCGTAACCCCCCAAGTCCTGCCAGCACTAGCGCCGTGCTCTACAAAGGGCTACGTGGTTTGGGGTTTGAACCTTTACCCCTGCCAGTGTTAGTGCCACGGTCTGTATCTTATGTGGCCTACTGTATACTATCTGTTTTGTTGAGTGGAAGGCAATGTGGAGATCCTATCTGTTTCACACAGCAACTGTTTTAAACTGAGTCACGCTGCCTCCAGATCTGTATTTTAGACAGACCTCTATAAACAGCCCCAGTTAGCAGGAGATTGCGTCGTTGGGTGATTTCAACACACTTGATGGACAGGTGGTTCCCTTTGCTGTCTGCCTGTCAGAGAGCCGTCTCTCCTCTACCTCTAGGCCTGTTTGTCTTCTGTATGACCACCACACCTGGGGATAGGGCAGACACATGACACATGGCGTATGACGCACGCCCACACACACACAGACACAATGCACAAACATTGTATTTAGTTTTCAACATGCTTGCCTGTATGCCACTGTGTGTGTGTGTGATTAATAGAGACATAATGGTAAAACCATGCCATAAATATTTGCAATTGCCGCTTACGTCAATCTGCCTTTACCTACAACAGTTTGGTTTTCACTTGGTTTTACTATCTGTTTATACAAATGTATACACGTTTCAACAAAACGGGGTATTTCAAACGGCAGAGATCGTTTGGGACTATGGGTTATGATAGTCGTTGACTCTATTTTCCTTTTCTTAGTTTTCATGTATATTGTGTAGCCAGCGTACGCATAGGTAAACCTCTTTTTCATGTTAAACAATGTGTTTCAACTAGAAAAGTACGTCTATTAAGCATGTTCTATTTCTATAGCATGCGCGCCACACGCACGCACGCACGCACACACACACACTGACGAGAGGTGTAATAGCTCACATAAAGACATTTCACACAACACAGTGGTGCCACAGATGGTGAAATGCCCAGAACCCAGCTATACGAAAATAGAGAACAAAGAGCCACATAGACACACACACACAGATGCATCCCTCCTAAGTCCCACTCCCAATCCAGTTACCTTGGACAGAGTGGGTATTGCTGAGCTCAATTTCACCTGAAGAGACACACACAGATGCCCTGAGTTTGGCAGCTGTGTGCGTGTGTTCTCTGCATCTCCCACCGAGGGTTTCAGGAGTTTGTTGTTTCTTTGGAATATTTAAGAGCCCATTTTCTCCTCCCAGACCTCTCTGCTTTAATCTATTCATCCCTCCCAGCCTGTGGAATTCTAATTACAATGTACAATTCAGTGATTTAGCAGATGCTTTTATCCAAACGTACAATAGCTGGATATACACAGGAGCAGGCAGAGGTTACAGTAATAGTAGAAGGTATGAGTTATAATAAGTACAGTACAAGTATTTTATAAGAAAGTATTAGAGGTGTAACAGTACACTGAAGTCACCGTTCGGTTCACATCGCGGTACAGAAGTCACGGTTCGGTACATTTTCGGTACAGCGGATATGTTTTATTAGCCCAGCCACGCTCTTCCACAATCATTTCATTGATCCAACTGTTAAGTTGTATTCATTACTTCTTGTCATATATTAATACATTCATGATTCTACATAACTGTTCTAAATCATGTGTATACACACACAAACACACACAAAACACCTGTGCACCTGTGTGGAGGAGGGTATATGCACTCTCACCCCCACACGTTACAGTAATGCAATTATGCAATGCATTTATAATGAGCTAGTTACTTACTAATATTGCCAGTGGTGCGGGACAGGTAAAAGTGTGTCGGTAATCTGCGCAGTTCACGTGTGTGGCAGTCCAAATGCGGAGCAAAAAAAAACTTCCACTTAGTTCCACGTGCATTGTGCAATGCTCTTTAATGTAGAGCAACACCAACACACCATACTTTTTTGATCCAACACTCAACATTTTCACCACACAGCTGTTTTGAAAGCATGAAAGGCGGGTCTAATTTGAGCTAAGGTTTACAGCTTAAAGGCTCTGTGTGAAACGTCTGAATTTTGGTTCCGCATTATGCTCAACTTTGCGCCATACCGTTCAACATGCAGGCACCAAACCGCAACGTCTGTACCAAACGGTTCGATACGAATACACAAATTGTTACACCCCTAGAAATTATGGGTTACATTAAGTAAGGGAAACTTGCGGTAACAGGAAATAGTTTAGCTGATAACTGTGGAGTCCCACATATCTGCCCCCAGACTAAATGCAGACACGCAAACCCCAGGAATGAAACCAGCATAAAATCATACAATTACAATAAGGAACTGACGGATAGACAAAAGATGAATTGCAATGAGTTGTGAGTTGTAAGATGAAATTAAATGCTAAAATAATTATTAGGAACATTTATCACAAAGCCTGTGCTCTAGACCATAGAACACAGGGGTATTCATCTCTCTTACCAGGTGACTTGTGTTTTTAGTCAGGCAGTGAGGAAGGCAGCTGAACATTTCTTTCTGTTATAGAATCTGAAACGTGTGGCGGAGGTGTGGATGGACGAGTACGCGGAGTACATCTACCAGCGCCGCCCTGAGTACCGTCACCTGTCGGCCGGCGACATGACGGCTCAGAAGGAGCTGAGACACCGCCTCAACTGTAAGAACTTCCGCTGGTTCATGTCGGAGGTGGCCTGGGATCTGCCCAAACACTACCCGCCAGTGGAGCCCCCTGCTGGTGCCTGGGGAGAGGTACGCTGCGTAACCCCTTTGTTACCATCTTTAACATTCATGATCATGGCAGGGACTTTTGCCACTAGCAGCACTGGTGCTCCTTACTGAACATTTTAGGAGCACCAGAACTAACGTTAGGCAAACCACTAATCGATCACTTGCATCAGTAAATGCAGCTCATTCATATTTTTCAGTGTTTTTGCCATTTAATTAATGTGTTTATGCTTTAAAATGAGATTCTATAGTTTGTAAGCCCTGTTTTCACAGCCACCCTGCTGGCGGACCAATCATGGTTGGGTAGTGAGATTACATCAAGCGTGTTTTTAAATGGTGGTTCTAGCAACGCCTGTTGGTTAAAACGCTGTCCAATAGTAAACATAGGTCAGAGGTCTCTACGCCCAGTAGAAGGAAACCACTGTTTCACAATGGAGAGTTGCCAGACCTTCACAGTGAATTTTAGGTCTGGTTACACCAGGATAGTGCTTGTGTGCCTACACCATATAGAACTATATAATAACACTGGCGTTCTGGGTTTATATCAATAGGTAGTCTTATTTTTTTTAAAACATGAAATTAAAGTACATGACTTTAAATGTTATAATAGCATTTAATAATTTATAGCCTAATGCCTATTTGACTCACTGCCACTTTAGAAAGGGCACTGTAAATAGCCTACTACAGTAGATTTAGTTGAAACGTTTACAGCCTGGCTGAGAGCACTTTTTGTCTCCCTTCTATTTTTCGTTGAAAATCTCACAGGGAAACTCGCCCAGATGTGACACATTGATGCTCAGTAGCAGATGCTGCTGCCAGGTCAGATGTCTGAAGTCTTGCATCAAATGTTTGACCGAGCAATAATGACCATTAAAATATTTTAGCCACCAGAACAACTAAGGCATTTTATTCCCTTCAAAACATCAAGGTATAATAATAAGCCCTTCACGGAGTTCTCTTATGTTACCACTAGCATATCTAGCTAACGTTAGCTCAAACATTATTGAATCACAATATTATATAAATGAATCATTTTAGTTGCTCATTGTAACATGGTGATTACAAGCGCAGACGAATGAATGAGCACTGAACAAGGAGCAAAACAAATGTGCACGGATAACAACGCGTCCCTCGCTAACCCATATTACCCACACAACTTAACAAGTGAAATGAATACCGGTAGTTGACTTAAGTCTGGTGTGTAACTGGAGAGCGTTCGATGTTGTGATGTCTGCAAGCCTGAAAGCCGTTTAGTTATCCAAAGTAGAACTGAACGGTGAGACGGAGCTCCATCCATACGGCGATACAAACGTTACAGCCAAGAGGGGAGAGCCGACAACTGTTCATTTGAATGCAGTAAGCGGACAGCTCCGCAGATTTGAGACTTGCAATGGCGTGGCGGTAATAATAATAGAACGCAAACATATTTGCAAGTCACACTGGTGCGCCTAGTTATAAAATATTGTCGCACTGTCTCAAAAAATGGTCACAAAATGCCACTAATTGGTCGCAGTCTGGAGCCCTGCATGGTATTTCTGCTTCACCACACTATGCAGTGGACTCCATTAATGGCTCTCACGTTGTTGCTTATAATATATTATCCCTCTACTTCTCGATCAAATAGTTCATACCCAGTACTTTACGTGACTGGAAGTTTTTGCTAATGAGAAAAATTAGAACTATTAAAATAAAATAAAATAAGTATTTTATAGGACATAAATCATATTTTACGCCATATTTTAAATATTTTGTTCTGAGATTGTGGTGCTCTCATAATATAATATATTTTATAACCCATAATTGATGTTTGAAATCAATGTGAATTTGCTGGGGATTGTTTTTCTTCCTGAATTAGTCTCATATTCCCAAGTCAGACAAACCAAGCAATTTATTCATTGTGCATTTTATTAAAGTGTCAACATTTTGAATGAATTACAACTGGAGAGGCACAGGTGTTCCTGAAGATTCTTGGAAACCTCTCAGTGAATAATATTCTTGATTTAATTGATCTGTCAACACACATTAAGATGTGCGTAATGGTTTCTTCTGCTGCTCTCATACAAAGATTGAACATTAAAGGCGTTTTGGTCTTTTGTTAAATCCTTGTGTATTGAGTCACCTCAATATTAAGTCCTTATTCGGACATTCTCCCAGAATTAACCACTCGTTCGTGCATTAGTCTGGAATTAGTAATTTTTCTCCTCTATTAATTATTTCTGAAAAAAAACAACACATACTTCATCTACAGTAACAAAGCTGGTCTTTGTGGTATTTGTAGTGTTCTGTTTAAAGTTTATTTTAAGCTTCAATTATTAAAAACATAAATATTAAACAATCTTATTCTGCAAACCAGAGTAACAAGTGAGTTCCATGAACATTGGCTTCATATTTGCCAAACATCACCTTATTATTGATGTAAATAATCGAGATTTGATGGTTAAATAGAATGTATCTTTATTGCTCCCTCTGTGTGTGTGTGTTTGTGCGTGCTCTAGCTACGGAACGTGGGCAGTGGTATGTGTATGGAGAGTAAGCACTTTGTGTCTGGGAGTCCCATTCGTCTGGAGAACTGCGTTAAAGGGCGTGGCGAAGCTGGATGGAGTCACGGACAGGTGACAAGGACACACGCACACACAAACACACACACAAACACAACTGGCTTGTAAATGCTTATGCTTGTGTTATGTTAATTTATTTGGCATCACAGTAGTCTCTTCCGTTCATTAGCACTACGTTACATAAGCAACTGTGCTGAACGTCTAATGTATAGACCCTTGTAAGCTCGACACGGGACTTTTGGACTTTCAGGAAGTAATACTGTCATTATCCATTGGCTGTTAGCATGATTGCCACTCAAGTATTTCTCCGTAATTTTCGATGCAACAATAGCTCAGTGCTTTCTCTACTCATTTGAATTTGAACATATATTTTAATCAGAAACTAGCCTACACATTTTACAGATTCACAAGACATGTAAACAGCCAGAGTCCTGTTGTGTAGCTGTCCTCATTGCAAGTTTGCAATGTCTGACTTGGTCATTGAGTTAAGCAGTTGGTCGTCCTGCATGTCAATCAAAACTCGCTTGTCAAGTAGGCGGGTACTGACGCTGTTAGCCAGCGCTGTGTCCCAGATTTTTCCATAAGGAAAGGCTGATTCTACGGGACTAGCATAGCATTAGCTGTTGGCCAGCTAAACCAATCTGGGATCTACACAAGAAAAGAATATGTGAAAATAGTTGTATTAAATTATAATATTGTATTATTTAAATGTACTATTGTGCTGTCATACATATTGAACAGAGAGTAGAAAATACAATGAATAAACAAATTCACTATGCATAAGGTATAAAGAAAGTATATACTATGGTAACATATAGAATATACTGTAACATAGAATGATGTATGCACAGGTCATTTAAGATAATAACCCAAGTTTAAATTAATGCATTAATCCACTGTTGAGATCATGCCTTGAACAGCATCTCATGACTCTGTCCCTCTCCGACCCCGATTTTGAGAAGCCCTCGCTCTAATGGAGCGTCTGTGTGATGCAGATGCCATCTGAGAGATGTACTGCCTGTCCCCGCGTTGTTTCCCAGTTGAAATAGTGCGTCTCTGAGCCCTGACAGTTTAATTACTGTAATCTAAAGATGCATTGTAGCTTAATCTCTGTCACGGTTACAATCTGTATTGGCTGCTGGAGGGGGAGGATGGAGGGGGGGGGGTTGCTTCACCGCAAATCACACGAGGCCCTTTGGCAGCTGTCGCAGTCAGCGCTTTTTGATTTGGTGCCTAAGAACTGGAGGCGCTCATTTAAAGCCTTCTGCCAAGGCAGAGAAGTGCGGAGCACTTGGCTGGCTGTGACGACAGTGATTTGCAGGGTTGAGCCTCTCCGCAAATCATTCTGTTTTCCTCCACTGACGTGAGTCATTTCAGAGTCCCGAGTGTAACAAATGAGTGTTCCTTTGGTGTTGTGACATTGTTGCCAACGTTTATCAATAAGAATGTCTCCTACACCTTCCTCTAATAGCAATTATTACTTTGGCAAAGTTTTTTAAATTCGATTTATACTGTAGGTGAAATGAGGAATGCTACCTTAAATGTTTTTGCAAGGGAGTTTAGGTGAAGGGTTGACGCTTATTTAACCGCATTAAATGCAAGCTAGTTAAGAACTATGAGACCGCAACGATTAAGGGCTCTTAATATAAACTGGTCTGGACTTTAGCCCTTTTAAGTCTCAAAGGATCCTCGTGATGTAAACGGCATTTAATAAACCTCTCCCCTTCATGACCTCTGTGAATTTAAGACAAATAAAATCAATTAAATACGTGGATGCTTCAAGCTAAGTTCTCCTCTGTTGGTAAAAGGAGCAGGTGTTGCTAATGTTTTTGTGCTCTCCGTGTAATAGAGCGTGTAATTTATCAAGTCAAACCAGGAATGTAAAATAGGTCCCCGGTGAGAGGATTACAGATATATTCCCTAATAGAAAGGTTAAAGGGAGGGCTTATCCCTTAATTAATGTGTTGTGTTACAGGAGTTTTAATCTCGCTTTATCAGCAGCTTGGAGACAAGCCTGTTTTTATACTTACAGGAACCTTTATA
>JAODLL010018992.1:0-26601 GCA_026546735.1 Forbesichthys agassizii | reverse complement strand
GTGAGGGCGTGAGGCACTGGGGATGTGGTCCGTCCTCCCGGTCGTCCTACCCCGGCGAGTCCAGCGAAACGTTACAGATAATATCCCCGGACTACCTTAAAAATAATAATACAAAAAATGTTTTTGCTATGGTAGTAGGACAATCTGACAAGGTTCGGGCTTTTCACATGGGAAGTGGCATCCCAATCTCCGTCCTGCGCCCCTCATGTGAAAGACAAATCTACTGCAGAGTCAGGTTTTGAGGTAACCATGAGAACAGAACAGTAAACAAACCATTGTAGATTAACCAGAATATAGATACAATCTCTAAATAAACCTAGTCTACTATATTTATGAATTAAGACAACATATGTGGTGAATATGATAAGCTTGCAATTTGCGCATTTAGGTTATGTCCAAAAAACATGTCAGTGTATTTCGCGCGCCAATGTGTTTTACCTGCTGGCATAGCCTACTGACTATTGAATACAATGCAAAGTAGCCTCGCTATCGCTACGTTACCGAGCGGTAGCAAACTGAACAGAACTTATACATTATATATTATACTGATACATTATGAAAAGGAACATGATTTTTTGTGTTTTTTTTTTTATTACCTACTGCCTGGCCTCGCTAGCAACCCGAACTGAATTGAAAATGATTTGGCCTTTTTTGAGTAAAATCCAGGTAAAGCCCTCTGGCAGTAGTATAGACTTTGAGTAGGAAATAGGAAGCTGCACAAAACATATAACGTTGTTATGTGTCAATTTATCGGAGCACAGAAATATATTAACGCTGTTTTTTTTAGCCATGCTGTTTATTGGCGACTTGTCTTGTTAATAACACGATTAGCAAAAAATAGCAACCTAACATAATGTACGTAGCATAGCTAGCGCATACCGGTATATTGAAGTGGTTGGTGTCCAACCTTTTTTTTTTTTTTACGTAAAAATGCCTCCACCTTGATGACGTAACATTAAATAAACGAGTTAATACACGAGTGCGGTTAATAGATACGTTTATTTCTAAAAATTACATAAAATACTGACCTGCGGTTTATACACGGTTAATTGTCGGGAAATTACGGTAGTACAATAATTGAGTTATTGATCGAACACTATTATATACTGTAGTCCCACATTGAATCAGTCAGTTTTAAGTAAAAGCCGTGTTTTTAAAGGTCAAAGATTAACAAAAAATGTTCTCGGTGCTAGCTATAATCGTTTTGCTAGTAGCCTACAGACAGTTTTGTGCCTTTTGTTTAAGTTGGATGGATAGAAGTGATGATTTTCTTTTCTTTGAGGATTCTCAGATCTATTGTATGTCAATAGATGAATGTCTCTGGTGAAGAATGTGTTGGCTGGCATACAGGTAGCGTGAGTAGAGATGCATAGTGTATATTGATAATCAGCAAACACAGTGCCTGTCTGAGGAGGCTCCACAAACCTATTAGAACTAAGGGTTCTCCAATACCCTTTCTACAGACACTACATTCGCCCATCTTCTCAGTTATTTTTTATGTGTTTGTCCTTGAGCAAGTTGCTGCCTGTTTAAAACCACAAACCTGCTACAGTATGAGCATGCTGTAAGCACACGCTGTAGAGCCAGTGTTGTCACCCACACTGACATGTGGGAAGCATTGTGAAATAGGATCATGGAGCTCAAACTCTTTGAATGGACCTGAACATGTTCCATAAATAACAGTGGACTGTTCAAAGACAGATCACTGATGGCAAATATGGGGGTTGTAATTATTTATTACAAGATTAATTATAATAAATATTTATAAAATAAATTATTATTATTTCAATATTAGTGATTTAAATTATGTTGTACAGGTGCAGTAGTTGTAGTAACGTAATCGTAATTCCATAGGTAAATAAACATTACTTACAAGAATATTAAAGGTGTTTATATTATATATTATAGGTGTCCAAGTACTACACACACACACACACACACACACACACACACACACACATTAACAAGCACAGGCAGCCTGACCGGCAATGAATACAAAGAAAAGAACTCAGGTTACACGGAAGGAGTGCAATTCTCTGCTCAGGATGTATTTCCTCCAATATTTCTTTACATACTCTAGCTGCTATGTTAATGTTTACAGTATATTATCATATACTGGAGAACACCTTTAAAAATTTGCCATTATCGTGGAAGGCAGTGTAGATCTCTAGTCTACACCTATGTGATATTTTAGTCTTACTGCTTGGTGTTACATAAAGCCCATTGTTATATTTATACCTGATGTAGGAGTCATCAAACTGCTCACACTTCTTGGCAGCTAACGCCGTAAGGGAACTGTTAACTGAATGCGGCAGGTTGTCCTGGCTATTCTGAAGTACTGATTCAACAAGGATGTGTTGTGTTCTGCCTAATGCTTTTTAATACGATTACTTAAGCCCTCAGTTGTATGGGCGGTGTAGCCCTTAATATTCCCCCATGACCCCGTAATTATGCAGATGAGAGGTATGAACCCTGTTATTGTGGATAAGGTTCAGGATTGTATTCTTTCTCGGATGTACTGCAAGGGGAACAGCGTGTAATTTCAATTCACGCAAGATTCAATTGTTGGAGTATGTTAAAGGGATTTTCTCATTGTTTGGTTGACTGCTTCGTAGACCACAGATGTGACCAGATTGTCAGCTGCAGCTGTGGACTGAAACATGTAATATGACGCGTGATTAGCGGTCAACGCTGATGCAGAGGCATTCTCTGCATTGCTGCAGCACACGCATTTAGAGTTTGTCAGAATAATTGGCATTTATGCGGCTCATTAGATCAGTTTTATTTCACCTACTGTCCTTTTCAGTAGACTGTATAGGGAATGTCTGGAAAAAATCCAAATTAAACGTAATTAAAGTTTTACTGAGCATGTGCATATCATTTTTTAAAATGCAAACAGAGCACTAAAGGCCATTTATATTCTTTATTCGGCAATAAAACCTTTACAAATCTTACATATAAATGGTCTCTGTTTCAAGTGTTGTAATCTTAACACCTGAATTGATACTAAATTTTAAATAGGCTCCTCCAAAACTGTCAGTATCATTTCCACCATTGATATTTTAAGCCATAATTGCCATGTCCTGCAGCCATGCAGTTATAACACTGTGGAAAGAACAATTAAATGTGACCAAGTGATAAATATTTCAAGCTGCAGCAGCTCTCTGGTTCATAATGCCATTACCCCTTCACCATGGGACCATTATTGATAATAGCTGCTCATAAGCATTCAGTGTAGAGAGGGCACTGAACCCCAAGCAGAGAGAATGTCATCACCTCCACAGTTACCCAAAGTGGTCGGTAACACTCCCTGACATTCTACTATTCCACCAATGTAGTGCTATGGGCCAAACATTACGGGGAATGCTGCCAATCATATATAATACCAGTAACCTACTAGCCAAAGAGAAAAATAAACCCTGCTTGGATTAATTGAACCTTTTCAGAAGCTGAATATGACACTGGGAGGTTGAAACAGAAGTGAGGATGAAAGTCACCTATTGCAAGGTTAAGATGATGTTCTGTAGCTGAGAGAAATATTAACATAATGGGACTGAATACAATAGTGCTTCATTGTGACACTCCACATGGGTAATGATGGAATGTTTACATTGTTATTGTTATTATTATTATTATTATTATTAAATGTAACTATAAAAAATCAGTAATGTATTATATATTTCGGGTTTTTTTAGGTTTTAGGTGTACTTTAAAGACTATTAAGAGGTTCTAACAGAGTCTGACTATAAATGTTTACTGCATGCCAGGGCCTAAAGTTCAGCCGTAATTCCACAGGGTGGCTGTATTATCCCTGCACAGCTCTACATTTTTGGCCTGGCTTGGAAATTCTACACAGGGATCAGTGTATTCCAGCAATGGTTGGCAAGGTGTGTGCACACGCACGTGTGTTTGTGTGTGTATGTTTGTGTATCTGTATATGTGTGTGTGTGTGTGTGTGTGTTAAGAGCAGAGAGGCAAGCCACAACCTTCTCTTGTCCTCTGGCTATCTGAACAAACCTGAGCCACCTCTGAAGGGGAGTTTACCATTGCCAGACCACTTTAACTAAAACATATTCTGTATAATAATAATAATAATAATAATAATAATAACAATAACAATAACAAATAGGCTTTCAAGCAACACTGGGGCTGTCCTCCTAGACACATCACTTTCACTTTCAACATATCACTCAATGTCATTGTGGATCATTCATCTTATATTACAATTCTCCAATAATCCACTTTCATTTCACAAACAAGCCTACAGATTGCACCTTTAATTCATGAAGAATCAGATGGCATTATCATCGTTTTGAAGGTCAAAGTTTACAGATATATGCAATATTGATCATTCTGACAAATAATGGATGTGTGCAGTTTCAGATCTCAAGGTATGGATTCAGTGTTATCGTGCAGTCATATCTTATATATATTATATATTCTATATATATTCTGTATATTTACATTATAATAATACCATGTAATACTAGTTCGTTATCATCATTATCTTATTTAGCATATATCACCATACTAATAAATACACTCCAATATGCCTCAATTAGCATTCAGATTGACTCAGTCAATCATTTAAATTGTGAAAGCTGTATTACATTGTTAGTTTATGTCTTGCGAGGAAGGTGTATCTTTAAACACAGGAAATATTCCTTTTCACAGTTTAAACAAGACATATTCCTGAATCTAATGTGCCCTGACACAAAATGATTGCATTAACTGTGTACGATATATGGAGCGTCAAACATTAGTTAGCTTTAGTTAGCCTATGGTGATAAATGTGGGAGGCCGTGGTTTTGGTCAGAGAATTAGATTTGTACATCAAATGCTCAGACAAATGTCAGCTATATGTATGTCAAGTTTCAAGTGGATAAGAGGCTTGTGTCATGGTCAAAAGAGTTTTAACGCATTATTTCTGCATTAGCATTAGCTTCACTCAAAAAGCATGCAATGTATATTAGTGTGTGTTTTACTCATATTTGCACATATCAATTAAATATTTCACATGGTCAGTCTAGGGCATGTCCTCTCTATGTACAGTTAATGGCATGGTCATATCTTGTTGCTGTATGAAAATGTACATATGTATTTCTTTCACCATCGTATAATTTAATCATTATCCACTATCTTCATTATCTTATATCATATCATTATTTCCCAAAACATACTTTGTTCAGATATGTATTATACACATATGTTGCAAGTTTCGTGCAAATCTGAGTTACGGTATAGTTTATGATGATTTTTAAATTTTGTCCAAAATTGTCACTGTACAGAAACATCTAGTCCAGTTAAAAACAACAAAGCAAGTTAAACAACATAGTTGTTTTTTGCAAACTGAATGTAGGCTATGTAGACTACGTGCTTACAGTATGTGCATACAGTATAGAGTGAGGAAATCTGATCCACTCACAAGTGGTCAAGCGGAGTTGCATTCTGATGTGTGATAAGACGTAGACCAAAGCTGCCCCCTTGTAATAATGCCAGGTGTGAACAGGCCACATCCTGTGTTTATGGCTCAGGACATAACACAGCAACTTGTATGAAGGGTGCAAACCTCATAGCTGCTAGTTATTTTAACCCGTTGTTTTCCCCCAAAAAGAGGCATGTACGGCCAAAATGACGACATCACGTTGCTCGGTCTGGCTGAACTAGGCTTGTTTGGTTTTTCCTTGTTAGGTATGTGGTACATTGGGTTATTGTTGCATGGTTGGATTTCCATTCTGTTTTAATCAAATAGAAGAGATTTAAACCAATCTCAATGCATGTACTTGTACTGTGTGTGTGCCATAGCCCTGAATTTACCCAATTCCTATTGCTCCAGTACATATAGTTTTGTTCTTGACAGAAAAGGCTTGATTCAGTTCAAAGACACGGTTTAGTCAAGCAGACTTTGGCTGGCCTGCTCTGTTTTTGATATGGTCATTGACTGGGCGGATGAAAGCGCATAGCCCTATCTGTCAACAACATTAGGTCTGGTACTGATAAAATACAGCGGATGAAATAAATAACTAATTTCTCCTGTGCCAAGTCTTTCCAACACAAGTCCCCATCACAGTGTATCCATGGCAACCAATGGTCAGGCCGAGCTTGGTACTGTACAGCTTTGTCAGCTTTGAGTTTTTGTTCTTGGAAACTCACCAACAAGATGCCTAAAACCACTGAGCTTCAGAGATACAGTATACGTGTTTATTTAGTCTATTTGTCTCTTTGTTCCTAATTATGGTTTTATAATTTATTTGTTGCATTCGTATTTCTTATTTCATTATCTTTGCATACATCTTACAATATGGTTATGGTTTCGTATAAGCTACTGTACAGTTTGTTTTTATGATGATACTATTAGTGATGAAACACACATTAGTATGCTAGTAAAAGAAAATGAGAGAAATACTGATTGGGCACATTCATTAATGCCTCCGTTGTGCTTGTGATTGTGTTTGATGCTTCTATGTAAAAGGACATAATGTGCTCTAGGGCTTGGTCCTTAGTAAGCTGTCAAAACCTGTGGTGGTTGTGCCTCTGTCAGCCAGCCAGCCAGCTTACCTCCACCAGCCACAGGATCGATGCAAACCGCTGTCTGCCAGAGAAACCGAACCACCACCACCGCTCCTCCAATTACCACTGAGGGGCCACATCCTCCCATTAGAGCAGGTGTCAGATCCATGTGCTGCCTTTCAGAAAGCAAGGCAAGCGACCGGCGTTGCAATATCGGGGGTCGGGGGGAAAGACAGAACGAGGAGAGGGACGAAAGGCAGAGAGAAGGGATGTGCTGACAACCATTTTGTAGCGAGTGAAGGCTTCCATGGTGAACTTGGCCAAGAAAACAGATGCTGAACCTAGTCCTGCATTTACATTATTAATATTGACCACTTACAAGTGAAGAAAGCATGCCTGAGCTCATTATACAGCTCTACGCAAAGGCATGGTGAATTATTGTCAATGACAAACCAATTTTCACTTAAATGACAGACAGCCTCAGAATATAAAATGCCCCCTCCCCACACGACTCGATGATCTCTTCTGCACCATTAAAGAGTCAGTGGAGTGCAGTCTTTGTTATTTTTCCTCTTTGCATTTTCGACTGACTGAATATATTGCCATAATGAAATCCAGTCAAAGGCCTTATCCCATGCGAGCTTTACCAGAGATCATAAATATGCATGCCTTTCGAATGTATAGGATTATTGTACAGAGTCAAGAGTATGCATAGGATCCTAACAATGGATAGGATTGAGAGCTTTCTTCACACGATGATTAGTTTGTCCACCAAAGGATGCGCTGTATTCTTTGCCATTGTTCTAAACAGAGGATTGGGTGCCTCAGTGATTCTCTTTTCACCTGGAAATATTGTGCCCTAAGAAAAATATTCCCTAAATTAAACGTGTTTTATGCTCTTAGAGATCATCTCTTTATTATTAGAATAATAAACACTTTGCTGGTATTTAGACTTTAGAATGTTTTGGTATTGAATTAGTCGGGATTTATAAAATAATATAATATATATATATATATATATATAATCTTTATTTGTATAGCAGTTTTCATACAGAATTGCAGCTCAAAGTGCTTTACAGAGAGGGAATACATGCACAATCGCGGGATGACATGTTGCTGTCATTATCATAGCACGTGTGCAGTCATTTCTGTTGTTACACTGTCTCACATTAAAACACACAGGATGAAATGCAATGGTGACTTACACCAACTGGCAATCACAAAAATAACCAAATTAAGCAGAACCTCAATGGTCACACTTTGGGGTCATCGGGAAACTGAATTATTCACTCTACAGTATAACTGGCTTCACACAGCAATACAAGCATGGTTACTAGAATATATTGATTTACTGTCAGGCTCATACTTTCAGTGTGAATGTAAAGAATTACCTCATATGTAATCAGGTTAGAAGTCATTAGAGAGGCACTATGAGCATGCTGAGTTGGAGCCCATGATACACACATGCTGTATACTCAGTGTGAACGCAGCCGTGTGAATCCATCCCTATTCTGATAACACACTGGTGGGTCTGAATTCCATCGATATCAACACCACCTCCTCTCCGCTTACTGCCTCCAAGTCTCCATCCCAATCTTGTGTTCTCCATCAGTCATTGTCGGACATACACCCACAGAAAGGGCTGGGACATCACAGTGGTCAGCTGCTACAGCTGGCTGCAGTGTGTGTGCTGTGTGCGTGCGTGTGTGTGGGTGTGTGCGTGTGTTTAGGTGGAGTGCTTCCTCTATCATCATCCATCTTCCACATAAATGGTTGACTGCTATCTGTGCTAAAGTGCTGTATCTACTGTTAATACAATACTTAAAGTTGATTTCATTTTCTGTAAATGCAGTAAAAGTCAATTGACTCAGAGATTTTAGTACTTTATGGTGAATAGACAAGAGTGATTGAGTCGACCTCAAGCATGTTGTCTGGGATAAACAACTGCTAAAACCTAAAAAAAAACCTATCTTGTGTTTTTGTGGTAAATGAAGTCATATTACTATACCAAAGTTGAATTTCTACAGTACTTATAATGCAGATTGGAGCCAATACTGGCCTACAGAGCTCAGGTCCAGTATTGTATTTGAATCAGGCGGCTCAACAGATGGCAAATTCCACGTAGTATCTGGATAATTACCTTCTTTCCCCTTATGATAACCACATTGAATTTAGATTAGGCCAATAACAAACTCACGGCACCGTGTGCCCTCTGCGGTGTCTTGTCAATAGGCTGTTAATGTGCTCATCCCCCCCAACGCATACACGCCCCACCACCACCCCAAATCTCATTTAGCACGCATGGCATCAGCTGGTCCTGCTCTGCGACAACAGCGGCTGAGGAGAACAGCGGAGGAAGTCTCATCGGTAATGAAGAGCTGACGGCCGGGGACTCATGTGGAGTGAGTGAGGAGTGCAGCTGGCCTGTTTGTTCTCATTTCATCCAAAATGGACATCATCGATAGCCTGGTTGAAAAGCACCCTGGTATCGCAAGCCCTTCTCTACGATGAGTTCCCTCTTACACGGTACATGCAAACGCTGCCTTCCAGAGGACATGGAGAAGAGGAAGGCATGCTATTATTAGCAGACTGCATGTGTTGTCATTGTTTTAATCTGCTCCAAAGCCCTATTTTACCGATACAGTATTTTCTGTTGAGGTTCCTGTTGTTTGGTATTAAAAAAATCATATTTCTGTGAGGTGGTTTTCATCTTATTGTAAAACAACGTGAAATGTAATTTGAAGTGACCTACAGTATGTGAGTATGACTTCACACTAGCCATACAGTAAGCCGTGGAGGAAATACTGACAAAATACAATACTTTTGAATCCAACTACGAGAGAGTTCAATATACGAGACAATGGTACACAGCATGACAGCTGCCCAGATGCAAAGATAAATAAATATTCATCATCAGCTCCTCCCAGTTGAAATATTGCCATTCCTCCTGCTCCCTTTCCTTCAATGCCCTCCATTGTATTGGTATGAGCAGAACCACGCTCAACTGCATCTCTATGCTCTTGTGTCTCCAGGGGCTGTCCCTGAGGATGCGAGGCTATACGGTTTGGATGTCACCAGTCACACAGCAAGTTCCACTGCCAACCACCCCAAGTCAATCTGCTCTCCAGTCATTAACAAATGAGCAGATCTTAACACGTTAAATGGATCATTACAGTGTCTGACCTCACTGTGGCCAGAAAGTGGGAAACACAGAGGAGAATCCATCACTTGTTGCAGACTGGCACCGGACCGCTTGTGAGTACCTTATTGTTCTCAATATTAGGCATGACACACATTGTCCATGGGTCTAGATGCTTCTAATTCCCATGTGTTATGGCAAATACCAATGGCATATTATACAACAACAAAACAAGGACTCAAACTATCAGTTAAAGAAGCTCATACAGTAGTTTTTTGTTTTTTTACAATACCTGTGGTGCCCAGAGCCAGCATCAGACCACGCTTAGTAGGGGGTATTGATGTCAAATGGAAAAACACATCATTTAGGCAATAGCCATAGGTTTGAAGTGCACATGCTGGCCTATCACTTTTGTGTTTAAATACAGCAGATAAAGTATAGGGCCTAGATATATGAACTTGAATGGAGCAGTTCTTGCATGTTAGTGCAAAGATAAAATGCGACGTGTCCCCGACCGTAACCCACACACATTAAGCCTTTTCCATATAATGGGCATCAATGGAGAGGAAAAAGCTTCATGATCATGTCACTCACAGGATTATGGTTTTCATTTTGCGATTGCCTACTGAGATGTTGTGATCTAATCGATTGCTGTTGTCTATATTAAATAAGGCACATTAAGCTTTTTCACGTGTCTAGTGTTTTAGATCGTACCAAATAAACACATAAAAGCCATAGGCTACACAACAACCGATATCGCCAACTAGCTACCGGTAGTCTAAACCTTTGTATAAACAAACTTACCTAGGCTTACCTACAGTATTACCTATTACCCCATGTCTCTCAAATTGTTGTTATTTTTATTTTTTTCTTCTTCTTCAAAACAGAGACAAAACAGCTTCATTAGATAGAATACCTATAGTTACATGTAAGTGCACTTAAAGTAGTTGTACAGTTTGGTATATGGGACATTTGAAATGGCACTGCCCAAATGTGCCCACCTGGCTAAATTGAAAATTCTGCATGCCTCTAATAAAACCTCTCTCAATCTGCTTAGAATCAACCATTGCACAGGTAATATTCAGATGTTGGTTTATTGAGTTCTATAGGATTTAGGCTGAAACTGCATCATCACAAAGATATTTTTACTTTTAAAGTGAGTAGATTTTTAGGCAGAAATGAAATATTAAATGTCTGCTGTTTTCCATCTCTATATACTTTGCAATGGTAATATAAACATGTTTAGTTATAATGTATTTACATTTGAATGAGACCAGAAGTGTCCATGTAGGCCTTCTGGTTGAGGAGCTACACTTGCTTTATTTGCCGTCTTACATTTTAAGAGGTTAACTAACAGGTGCATTGTACAGTATCGTGTATGCTTGTTTCTCTTGTTGTGAGCACTGAGGGACGTGATGACAGATGAAATGCAGGTTGCAGCACCTCTCTATTCCTGTCTACCTCTGCATTGCCTGCTAGCCACTGAAGTGTTCCATTTTCACCATGAGATGCTGGTGAAGAATTAGGTGGAGGACAGCCCCAGAATGATCTGACAGATCCACTTACCCCTACCATCTAACTATATGGGTTATACAATACTGGCTGTGTGTGTGTGTGTGTGTGTGTGTGTGTGTGTGTGCGTGTGTGTGTGTGTGGGGGGATGATACTGTTGCTGGATAAACAAGAAAAATAATATTAAGGTGTGACACCACACCACAGGAATGAGAGATAGCATAAATAACAAACAGCGTTTGGGTGGTAGTGGGGGGGGGGGGTAAATTGCATACGAGCTCTGCTGTCTCTCCAGGGTACCAAGGAAAATATTGCTAAGCCTTGGGCCAGATGAATACCCTCATCTTGCCTTTTGCCTGATGCAAACAAATAGAAATAATGAATAATACGGGTCAGCCCACTCTTGAAGACTTAACATGAACCCCGGCCACAGTGCCATGCCACATAGGACTGCCTAGCCTGAGATAAAACAATATAGCTATGAGAGGATGAGATCAAAAAATCAACAAAACATTATAGTACAATACAAAAAAGACACACGGAAAAACCTCAACTGCATGATACAGTACACCTTTCAAAATTACAGTATTCATATTTACTGTTCACAAAGAGATAATCGCATATGTTATGTAATAACACAAATTGCACTCACAAGCATTTTAATTGGCTTGAGTTGAATTAGCATTGACTAATCAACATAACTCTCATCATAGATTTATAGGCAGTCTAGGTTACCAGGGGAAAATCATTATTTCAATCTGCAGGGCAGGCTACAGGCAAAATTAGATATTGAAACATGCAGGGCTACGTCTCACACACACACACACACACACACACATACGCTCTCTCACGCACACACACACACACACGCACGCACGCACGCACGCACGCACGCACGCACGCACATGCAGATGAGACCCATCTCTTCCTTCTGGCTGTCTTTGCAGAGCTGTCACACACACGCTGCATCTCCGAGCACCGGGAGACGGGGTTGAGCTGAATTAAACTGAGAGGATGTCCTTTCCAGCTCCGCAGAGGTCCACCGAGCCACATCCGCCCCCAGAGAGACAGATAGAAAGACAGGGGGAGGGAGGGAGAGAGGGAGAAACAAAGGCTGTGAGAGCAGAAGATGTGGTGAGGACGGAGGAGTGCTCAAATAAATGCACAGGCTAGGTTCTGTCAAAATAAGAGCGCATTGTGTGCATTTGTGTCTTTCTTGAAATAAAAGCCCTTACAAAGCTCAATGTATGCATTGTGCACATTATACTTTTTCTACTATTCACAACAATTAGAGATAGTGGTGGCTTGTCCTTTAGACATAAGGAAAGCAGAGACACAATATAGCTGATATTACCTGTTAGTCAGTGGCGGGCATTGATCTTAGCCTGAAGCTGTTTGACTTCACTGTGAGAATCAGTCTTGCGAGTTGAAATCCTAACAACCGAACTGACTAATCAGCACCATACTGATAGCTACGGGCATAGGTGTGACGACAGCGAAAGCGACTTGAAAACAACTTAAACAACAATGATAAACAGATGGCTCATCCAATCACCTGCCAACTCTTTTTTTGAAAGTGCCTGCTCTTTACAAACAGTTTTGATGGACAGCTCAGATGGACCTCCATCTGGGGACACAAGTCAATTCATCTGGTGTGTCAGGTTACATTGTTCTGCCATTGTCTTTTATTTTGAACTTTCCTGAAGAAATAAACTGTCTGCTTTAATTAATCTGCAGTGTCTACCGTGTTGGATAAAAAGAAACTAAATTATATTGCCAGTTCTAAGCACAAAACACACACAAACAAAAGAATTGAGAAACCAAATCGAAAGTCTCAAGCACTCTTTGATGTCTTTACAGACAAAGTATTGGCTGATTGGCTGTTTATTACAGGGTCCGCCCTCATTGAGAGATCTGCCAATCATTGAATAGAGAAGCTGGGTGGGACAAAAAGAAAGCCTACTGTCCAAGAAACGCTGAGATGTATTTTCCTATGCGAAAAGCTCTTGTTGATTCCCATAGTAGGTCAGCTTTCAGGTGGGACTTAATATGACAGGCCAGTTGTTCAATTAATGTTGATCAATTTGTCATATTGTAGAGACAAAGCACACATCCAGATACAGTAGAGATAAGTTAATTAAGGGCTACTTTATGTAGAAGTTTAGCGGCTTTACAATGTAATGATAAAACAACACTGATATAGATGAAATATAGATAGATCTCACTGTTCTATTTTTGTTAAATTATTGGGGAAGCCTACTATATAGGAATTCAATGAGGAAATGCCTAAATGTGTAGTTCCTTGAATGGGACTGACCGTACGTAAACCCGCCAAGTGGTATAGGACAATACCTTATGTGTTGTCAGGCTCAGGCATATGCCTATAGTTGCCAGTCATCCGCGGATGTTGTTACAATGAGAATATTGCCTAGTAGCCTGAAAATCCATGTTGACAAATCTGTTGGACAGTGCAATAATAACAGAGCCCAAAGTGCGTTAAAGAGGGAAATACTTTTAAACGTTTGTCTCAAGATAGGCACATCATCAGTTAAAGACACACCTTGAAGTGGGAAGCCCGGTTGTAATGGAAATGCAAGTTCAACCGCGCTGGATGACCGTACCGAGTCATGCTGTGCCAAGCCAAGCCAAGCCTGCTCATGCAATGGAAAAGGGCCAGTAGTTAACTCACGTCTCAATCATAATATACAAAATTCAGTCAGTAGGGGACTTTATATGCCATTAATGTACAACCAATTAAACATATAGTCAGCTATTGCAAGGTCATTTTTACACTAATACACATTTAGTCAAATTCAACAAATATCTCTGTGAATTTCGCTAGCTTACGGTGTATATAAGACACGGTAGTCCAATGATGTTTAAGGACATTTGATTGAAATGTATTGCAGCACTGTTAAAACAAACGCTTTTGGAATAAAGGGTTCCAGACTGATGCTCGCAGCAAAGTCAGACTGGAGCTCCCAACATCAGGAGGGTCTCGTGAGGCTAGATTTAACAGGCTCATGTAAAATACTATAGTATCAGCCCATGCATAGAATACACAGCGCTAATGTATACCCTGCCCTAACGCAATGTATGAGAGTGGTCATTATTGTGTAATACCTTCAGGCATTGTTATTAACACTAAGTGCATTTCCTATTCTGTTCTCGAGCCATGTGTTTCTCTCTTGCCCTGGATGATAAACACACTGCAGGCTGAGGTTTTTGTAGAACAAGAAATTGGAACATAAATTATTAAGTGAGAATGCGCCTTCCCTCCTCAAAAAAACATCCATTGTATTTTCCCCTTGTGTCTGAAAACTATAGGCGCTCATGAACTTTATTATTCCTTTATTTATTTTTTCCAGCTTGGCATTGCATGGCAAGCTTATAATTCATCTGAATAGCGAGAATACATAGTTTTTTCACATTCTCATTTTACCATTTGCATACCAACAAACATTGGTTCCTCTCAGTGCTTCTGTTCTTTGTCACAGATTGCTCATGAATGGCCTGCATCATTTGGGACAGACTATTCTCTCTTATAGTGCTGAACATTCCATTTGAGTTGGTTGTGCTGTTTTTTAATGCCATAACTTGATCTGCCTGAGGGGGAGGACATGTCAGAGATTATTCGTTTTCATTATATTTTACACAGAGATGAATATATGAAAAATTTTATTTTTGATATTTATATATATCAGCAACTGACCACACAACTAGAAAAAAACACCTATAGGCAACAGCGAGATTACACTAAGATTCCTAAAATACATTGTTGTAGGTGACACACTAATACTATTTCACATTGTAGTCTTTTAATGTTTAATCCTTTGCATGTTTGTGCGCTTGTGCTCCTCTGCATGTGTAACAAGCACAGTGTGCAATACGACCGTTGTGCACCCACCATAGGTCGTGATAATGTGCTGCCCGTTAACTTTATACTAGGTTTTTGTTGGTCAATTGTGCAACCACTTTCCACTGCCATATGATAGCAATGAGCCTGCAATGCTATACCACACATCATGCTTAGACCAACACATCCATGGGTGCTCAAATGGGTTTGAGCAAGTGCATTTGCTACTGTGGCGCTGGATGGGAATTTTCCACCTGCTTCGTTCTGTAAAGACAATTGCTTTCCCACTTTGTGCCGCAATGCACCACCAAGTGCAAGAGAGGGGCCTTTAAGTTTGGCATTCAAGTTTTATTTTAGTTTAGTTTTAATACGTACAGGAACAGTATCCATTCACTATAGATTAATTGTGGAACTGACAGGACACATTATATCACATAAAGTTCCACATTGAACTGCTTGTATTTTTTGTCAATGTTACTCAATTTTAAGTGGTCTACTGTTTTTCTTAGGCAATGTTAGCCATAATGTTTTTTCTGCATAGTACAGCCTGTTTTGTGCCTTTTGTTGATCTTGGATGGACGGCAGAGAGGCCATAATTATTATATTGTTAAATCATGTCATTATTATTAAGTAATGTCAAGTCAAGAGTTGAATGTCTCCAGTGTCTAGTGTCTCCATGAATGA
This sequence comes from Forbesichthys agassizii, assembly GCA_026546735.1. Taxonomy (NCBI): domain Eukaryota; kingdom Metazoa; phylum Chordata; class Actinopteri; order Percopsiformes; family Amblyopsidae; genus Forbesichthys; species Forbesichthys agassizii. Next base: position 10,900 of record JAODLL010018992.1, on the reverse strand, counting down.
CTTAGTGGAGGCTCGCTTATATAGAGATCCATGCTTTTTTTATCCCTTTCATATCCTTACTCCTGATGTTCATAATTGAACTCAAAATGTACTCATGGAAATATTTTCATATTTAAGGCACAAATTTGTAGATAGAGAGTGTTTAATGTAATTAGCAGTTATTGATAGAGGAGTTTGCGTGTTGGGACGGAAAGCAGAATTAGAGGATGGTGGAAGAGAAATATATAGACACATATTGGTGAGCTGCAGCAGAGACGTGAATGTAACAGAAAAAAAACACTGTAACCGTAACAGATAGTATCTGTGAGAAAGTAATTGTAGGTAAAACAAAAACCACCACAGGTGAAATCAAAAGATGGCAAGACTTACCCCTCATGTTCTGTTTGGGTTCTGTGAGACCCCATATACTGTATGAATGTGCATTATGTCAATTGGTTCTTGCTGTTATTTAGGGTAAGCTATAGATGACTCAAAACGATTTTACTTCAGTCCTCAATAACAGCACACACCTACACCCCCACCCATCCACCCACACACACTTATCCCAGATGTTATACAGTATTGTATACCAGTTCTGGGAAGCAGATATTAAAAGTGTTTCATGCAGGTGTAGGCTACTGGATTATTCTAAGGAAAACAATGTATCTCAGTCACAAACAGAGCCAACTCAGCGGATTGCACGTTCCTTTCAACGTAGTAAATATAGATAACCTGAAATAGTTTTAGTCTTGATACATTGCGTGTAGTAAATTATTGTATTTGCATGTTTTCCTCACATTATCTTTCGTATTAACATTGAAATGCCCCAAGTTGCATATTCATTAAGGCAAACATATAATGAACAATATGTGCTATCTTTGCACTTTTGAAAGACGTCATCCTCCGTGCACACCGTTAGTAGATCAGCTTACTGTACGTGTTATTAGCGAGTGCAAGTTGCACACGTTTTACTCACACAAACCTTTAGTAAATCTGGCCCTATGTAATTTCTGAGAAGTGAATGGGTGAATTGTACCGTGATGCAACTATTTGCAATGACATTTTTAAAACCTAAATCATTGTGTGTTTCATTCTGAAACACTAACGTACATTAAAGGCAGGGTCAGTCATTCTCGAGAACGCCTGCTAAATTCGAGCTCAAATCAAAACAATATTCCTCCGTTCTTATATTGTGGCTATTGGGTGTGGGCATTCATCATTTATTTTGATTATGAAATAACTATTGATATTTATAAAATAGCATATTTTACATATGATTACTCATATTTAATATAGTGTTTATTATCTTAACACAAAAAACAAAAAACAAAAAACTGGTTGGTGGTTCTAATTGGGTGGCGGCCGCCCACCCACGCCACGTTATAAGGGGGACCCCCCCTTATAACGTTAACATTTGAATTGGATGACATATGAGTGTACTAAGTGCACTGTTAACAACCAGCCAGGTCCTGGGGTGATTTTTTTTTTGTTTTATTAAACCTTTATTTTACTCATTGAGATTCAAATCTCTTTTTCAAGAGTGCCCTGAGTATAGACCGATAACAGTTTCACATCAAAAACACAACAACACATATAAAACAAGTAATCAAATTAAACATTAGGTTCTAAAATCAAATGCATACTAAAAACAATTACAAATAAAAGAATCAGTAACCACAGATATGACGTGTAGTTCTGTTTTCAGCCCATAAAAGGCAGTTTTTATCAGGAATTTTGTCAATATTAACACCAGTATCGTTGTGTCCTATCACATATCAATCCTATACTTAATTTACAGATGAAAAAAAATACATTTTAGGTTGCAGTTAGACTTTCACATTATTAGTGTGTGAATTTCATTGGGAAATCTGCACATATGACATGTGATCAGAGGAAGAGCAAGGGTTCCAAACTGAATTCACTATTCAGAATATAAGAAATGGTCCACCTGGAAAAGAAACATCCAGTAGAAACCAACATGACCTAGATAGCTGTTTTAGTCTCCTGGTGTTTTTTTAGGACATATCCATGAGCCACTTCGCTGCAGAGCTGCATGGTACGTGCACGCTGAGCTCCTGCAAGATAAGATAAGCATTACTCAACAAACACTCAGACACTTCCTGGGGAAATGTGTGTAGTTGGCCTTGGGTTGTTTGACAACTATGTGCACATTATGGGAACATACAGTAGACACCTTTACAACTCTCCGACATACTGAAACAGGCAGACACAAACAGCACACAATGGTTATTAAGAGATATTAGCCCATTCATTCTTTCTTTTGTTTGTGTACAGTATATGACAGTTACTAAAGCACCTGAAGCTAGACAAGCTCAAACAGTTAACAGGACAGCAAATGCAATCAGTGCATACATGACTAAATGCAAAAATAGTTCAATATTACCAGTATCACTCTCACTGCTGTCTCTTCTAACATAACATATGACATATAGCTTGTAAGGTTTTGGAAAAAACAATAATTGAATCACTATATCATTGAACATAATAATAATATTACACAATGCTGTTGTTAAAACCGGTCGAGGCAGCATTGTATATCATCAGAACGTATCAAATGTAAACTGCCATTCCACGTACTTTGCATTGCTCTACACTCATAGCATGCACACTTATTGTCATGAACGATGTTTAATTTAGTTTTATTGTCATCAACATCAGTAGGGTGAGACTGCTGGGTTTACTACAATACAAGACTGCTGTTAGAGACTGTAACGTTTCACTCGGAACGAGACAACACACAGTACGGAGAGAAACGTACAGGAGTTTAATGGCTTAAGCACATTCAACACAAGCAATAGCCGAGGGGAAAATAACAGAGAAACACTATAAGCACACAGGCTGATTAAAGGACACAATACAGGTGCAGGAACAGGGAGGGGAAGGGTTGCCATGGCGCCTTGTGCGGTGGTTAGCAGCCCGGACGAGGCAGCACACTGGCAGTGGGAGAGCCTGGACCCACAACCCAGGGCAGGGTGGTCTACTGGTCTGGGTGTTGGGCTCCCAGCCGGAAGGTTGTGTGTTTGAACCCCGGTGTTGACCTACCTCTAAGTATCCTTAAGCAAGATGCCTAACCCCCTACCCCTCCAACTGCAGCAATCACCATTGGTGTGTGAATGGGTGAATGTGAGGCAAAATGCTTTAAAGCACTTTGGATAAAAGCACTATATAAATGCAGCCCATTTACCCTGGGACCAAGGTGTGACAGGGACATAATTTCCAAAAACTGCATATGTCCATCCTGAAAAAATGTGTTATTCTATGTAATATACTGTATTGTGTCATATTTCTTTCATAAAAGTACATTTTGGTCAAGTAATTTCAGCATTAAGCGGGATAATAGGATTGCCTTCTATATGGTTTTTCCATTGATTGTTTTCCCGAAAATATATTTTAAATAATTGCAATCCCTAAATGAATGAGTTCACATATAATTTAGATTCCGTTTTTGTATTGGAGTGGATGACTTTGGGTACCAATGTTTGACATTGGAGGCTTAACCAGAAGTTTTCAGTGTAATATCTGGTTTGCAACGAAGTGCTTATAGTGTGCGCTCGTGTTTACTGCACACATTTGGCAGCAATATTCCACAAACATATACAGTACCACTAATTTCCAGTGTTATCTACAGTAAAAACTATATTCTCAAATAAGCTTATATTAATGAGTAGTCCTCTAAATTATTATGAAACATTTTTCTTTTTTTTTTTTGAGAAGCTAATGTTTGCCTTACCTAGGATTCAACCGCACACTGTCAAAGTACTATAAACCACGTAATTTATCGAACTGAGCTACTGCACTAAACAAATTGAAATGGGTTTCTACCACTAATCTATGTAACAATTTCTTCACTTTAAAACAATATAATAATATTTTAGAGGGCATTAATGAATTATGAAAATTAATAGATATGGGGCATTTTTAATAGTATTAATGTGATTGTAAAAAAATGACGTTGCTGAATTAATTATGTCATTATCACGAGGAATCTGATTGTAAATTAAATGAAAATTCATGGCACAAGTGCTGCCATAGTAAGTATATACTTATTATAGCATCACTATAATATCAATATAATACACAATATATTGTTAATAACATATTATCATAATACCATGCAGTTTGTTGATCATTGACCTTTTTGTGTATAACCAGTCCATTTGTTATGAAATCACTGTCAGGGGGTTTAAAGGTTTTGCCCTCTGCATTTAACCCATCAAGGGAGGAGTGGGCAGCTGCTGTGTAGGATGGCACTGACAGGAGAGTGAACCTAACATGTTTTTATAAAGTTGGGGAAACTGGAGCACCTGGAGGAAACCCACGCAGACACGGGGAGAACATGCAAACTCCTCACAGATATGACAGGACGACCTTTGTTCGTACCTGGGAACTTCTTCCAGTGAGGCCACAGTGTGTTGGTGTTAATATGTTGGCAAGGATCTAAGGTGTCATTTGGAATAGATACATTAATCACACTATGCAAATGTACACTAGCAGGGGTCTCACAATACCGTCGCCATAAATGTCGCCCTAATAGGTCACATCTGGCCCGTGAATTCTATAAGGCTCCACTGTATTTTACATTCGTCAGTAGATCTGGCCCACATGATAGTTGTATTCTGCTTTTTTGTTTTTGTTTAATAATATTACTGTTACTTTCCATCAGAACAGGTACTTATGGCAACAAATAGTCTAAATATCTAGGCCAGGCTACACTATGTTATGATCATTTTTGGAAGTTAGAAATGGGGTGAAAATAATAATTTTAACAAATTTGAAGATTATACATATATAGTCAATATTTTATTTAGACATTTTTTATAAAAATGTGTCAAGTGGCCCTAAGGTTTTTGAGTTTGAGACCCCTGCTCTAAAGGACCATGCCCGTATCAATATAGTGACCATCTAGACCAGGCCAAGCTATACATGTTAAATGAAGGAGCACAGGCCAGCAATAGAATAATAAACATTTACCCTTACTGAGACACATTCAAATGTGATACGTACAGTAGTTAGCGTCTGGTGACAAGTGGAGGGAGCCAGTGATTGTATTATCACTATTATTATTATTATTATTATGCATTGCAAATGCCATTAATTTTGCATCATGATCCCAGTCACTGTTTTGTTGTACGGTATATCAGCATATGAGCAGCATTTGAATAGCGCAATCAGGAACAAGCACAGGCTTGTGTGTGTATGTGTAGTTAGGGCGATTGCCGTAATTGCAATAGCGCAATATCACGGTAATGACTCCCCGGCTGAACATTTTTAAACTCACCAAAAATGTGTCCTCATGAAATCTGTAAAGTTAATGCTTCAAAATGTCAATATCGCAGGACATGGATATATTGTTATATCTTTGATTCACTTTGATTCAAGATTCACTGTAATCCACCTCTTTGTTTCTTGTTACACAGCATGTAGGATGGCCGTCTGAAATGACAACAAGATAACAACCATACTGGTTTCAGACTTCAAGAGGATATGATTTGTATTAGATAGATTTAATAGCTAGCCTTGTTGTTTTTGGGGTCTCAAAATTAAAGCTTCTTGGAACTTGCTTTTGTTCCAGACGTCCAAATTGTTACTGTGGGGAAAGATGGGAAGTGTAATTTGTAACACTAAAACAAATAGTGGTGAGTGTGTTGCATACCGTTCACAAATTTAAATCACTGCACAGGGAAATTCTTAACCACGACAGCCCAAAAATTCAGCCCTCTAGATAACTGACCACAGAGTGCTGGGTCCAATCCATAACATGCAAGCTGGACATGATAATACTGGAACTGTTACAGTAATACGCAGCCTGGACTTGTTTAGGCTCCCCTGTGGGATGAGCCTAATAGGGGCCATTTACACATACTCTGAAGGCATTCCCAAGTGGCCTCATTAAAGATACTGCACTCACACACCTCACTCTGCCCCACACATACTGTACTGTTGGTCTGCAATGGTTCAGTCCTAGAACAGAACAGTTTTCTACAGCCTACAGCTTATTGATTACCACCAAGAAGACTGGGCTGCTCTCTGTGTGTGTGTGTGCACGTGCACGCACTGTGTGTCTGCTATGTATATGTCCCATGGACAACCGTTGATGTGTGAGAAATAAAACGAAAGAAAAGCAATACAGTATGTGATTAATCGATAATAAAATAAATATTATGTCATCACTGCACAGCTAGCAGTGCAGTGCTGGTACACTGTGAATGCTGTACCAGTATGTTCAAAACAAACTTGGCCATTGGCTGGTGGAAGTCTATATTTATCGGTTACGCTATTGTCCATGTGAGACAAATAATAAGACCAAACAAGCTATGAGCCTGTTACAGTAACAATTGGTAACAATTACTCTACATCTACTTGACATATTTATGTAATGCTAAACCAGATCTTTCAGACCTTTCATCTGAAAACTGCAACATCAGTAGTATAAGGTTTTTAATTATTGTTCCTCACACGGTTGGGCATTGCCTCTTATGCTTCTGAGGTCATTCAATTATCCAGAGGATTTGACAACAGTGTTTTCTGCAATGAGGTTGTGTCAAAGTGGCTCTCTATCTCTGTAAATTCATCACACAGAAGAGACAGTGACATGGCTGTAACATCAGCAGATGTATAGTTGCTGTGTCAACATGGTTGAGTGTGTCTTCTGTACCTGGGAGTGGTGTTAGAATATGACTTTAGGAGGCCAGTTTGCATTAATATGGGAGACAATGAAGACTAAGTGAAGTCTGTTTTGAATGTCAAAGGTTGCTTTCAGCCCAATTTGCCACTTGTTAAATTTAAAATTTCCAAATGTCAATATTAGAATATTGTATACAGATAGTATGTTATACAGTATAATGCTAGATTATACTAAATAATATGTTACAATGAAAACAAATCTATTATTTCTGTTCTTTTACAATCCACATTTTTTCTGTTTACATTATTGTGTAAAGATTTTGCGTAAAACCTTACAACTGGCACACTGCAGCGCAAATCAGGAACGCAAGCATCTTTCTGGGCCTCATGGTGGCCCAGTGTATATCACTGTGGCCTCAAAGCAAGAAGGTCCCTGGTTGAACCCTGGTCATCCCAGTCTGTGTCTGCGTGGGTTTCCCCCACTATCAAAATAGCTAATTCTCCAATCAGTCCCATCTGAACAGTGACACTGTTTTAAACCAGGAGTTGGTTTCTGGCCACTGCACATTGGCTGCCCACTGCTCCCTTGAGGGATTGGTTAAATGCAGAGGATTAACTAAAAGCACCTTTACCTGAGCTCACAAGTATGCAAAGATTATTATTGTGTAACCAAACTAATTTTAAGGATCTCGCTATTGCCTAGATTGCGTGGTGGGCATTAATTTCACTTGGGGACCACCTTGAAAATGTCAGAGAACTTTGCGGGCCACATAACATTTTTAAGCAACATGCTAAAACATTTTTAAATAAAACACCAAATGAGGGGAATGGGAGATGACACTCGGATTGGTTTATCATATGGTATGCCCAAAACACACCCATGAATAATGAAGAGAGTCCAAAGGTACAACCATTTTGAACCATGCTCTAACACTGACTGTTAATCTGCCTTTAATATAGCAAACATGGATTGGACACGCCCTAAATGCAATTTGCACCTTGTGCTTAAGAACATGGGCTAGATCGTTAAAGTAGGGCCCATGTATCCAATGTCCATATGAACGTAGGAATATATTAGCTCTGCTTGCAGAACGACTTGAAACACTTAATTAAAGTAGTAGCAACTCATGAAATTGTATTGAAAATAATAATAAGTTACCCACTAATAATTACAAAAGCTATTAAACACATCGCCACAAATTAGTTGTGGGAGGCTTGAAGCTGGGTTCTGCTGGAGTTCAAAGCTGATGACAGCATGTCACAAAGGGAAATCACACAAATCCCACACCCTAATTATGTGATTAAGAGAAAAACACTGATTTTTTTTGGTAAATGTATTATGTTCAAGCTGATACAGTAAGTTGCCTTACAGTATAACTCTAATGTTGAACTGTAAACAATGATACCCCATTTTACAAAATGTAAGTTCTTAAATAAATAGTATACCCTTATTGCTCTTTCTTCTAAACACCAATCAATTCTCAACTCAAACTAATATCCTCAGTCCAAAGCCAAGGCCTTGAATCAAATCCCCAAGGTTTAATTAGTCATGATCAGATTCCTAATTATATATATCTTCCCTACACAAGGCCATATAATTGGGGGATAGACGCTAGGGAATCTTTCAATGAAGGAATCTATAGTGCAGGCCTCATTAGGGAAACTCACAACTCAGCAGAGCTTGCCATCATGCCTGAGAGTGGGGAGGCATAGGCATATATAGTGGCCATACAAAATTCCCTCTCAGGAAGTTGACTTTCATTAGCTAATGAGTCTCCTGTCACCAACCTTCAACCTTATTTCGTCAGATAATTAAGGCCATGTACAAAATACAAATATGTCACTTACTGTATGATCAACCAATCAACACTAAAACATTTTAATGATATACTATACATTTATAACATTTGCTATAAAATATATCAACTAATAAAAATTAAAAATAAAAATAAAGTCAAAATATAATATCACATTTCTGTGTCAGAAACATTAATCACAGATTTTTCAAAATTGTTATGTTTTTTGGATTTACTGGAAGCATAAGGCTTAGCTACATAAATATGTAGACTATGACATTGTATAATATAAATATGAGATCATGGTTTACATAAACTCAAAAGAAATGCATATATAATGTATATATTCTAAACGTGTCATTGTTTTCAGTCTTTTACTAAAATAATTAAAACAAATAAAACATGTTTAGGCAATAAATAAGTTTGAATACAAATCATGGTTGCACCACATTACTTTAAGGCCATGTCCAATTTAGCTTGATGAAAAAACACTACAATTACTTAATTTTTAAAATAATTAATTTTATTAGGAATTTATGTGTACACTACATTCTAAACAGTTGCAACAAATCATTTTACTATTTTATGGTATTGTATTGTTGAAATTCATTATATGTCATAAATAAAAAAAAACCTCCATGACACTAAAGCTGTGCAGGCTCTGGCCGTTGGTATATTTGTAGTATTTGACCACGTGTATAATAATGGGATAAATATGGCCTAAAATATTTACAGTATAAACAAATTCACCCCATACAGTGGCAATGAATCGGAAAACTAGCTATAGAGACAAAAACCTTTTTTTACCAGGCTGTGAAAATATTTAATTCTACTGTAAAGCTGGACACTTTAACATGGGGATCTATGAGGATTGACTCGCTTTTGGAGCCAGCCACAAGTGACCATTCGAGGAACTGCATATGGTGGTACTTCCTAGTTGGATTCATTTTTCAGCAGTTGAGATTGTCTCTTGGTATTTAACTATTAAACATATTAATTGTTGGTCTACTTAAAAGGGACCATCACAGAATAATAGTTAATATTATATAGTTTTATTTTGGTTTCAAACTTGAGAACTTACTGTTTATCATTTTTATTTTAAAATTTGAAATAGTAGTTAGAATAAGGATAACCCTGATGGTTAAAAGCAAAGATGAATCTGCCAGAAGGTTGGGGTTTAGGAAACTTTAATCACCTGTGGAGGTAGTTTGATCCAAGCCTGGCTCACGGCCATCAATCAAGGGCAATGCTTTATGGCCTATTTGAGGTTAATAGACTATTCTAACGTATAAATAATAATAATAATAATAATAATAATTACATTTTTCTTCAGAAACTAAATTCAGTAGCCTGCCAAGCTATTATGAGCTTAGTTATTTATAGCCAGTTGTTTCTCATGGACACGCAGGATCAAATTCTAAAGACTCTCTGGCAGGTGTGAATTACGTGTCAGCACCAACATGGCTAGGTCGTACACTGGGACTGTGTTCAGTCGTTGGAAGCTAATCCTACTACCAGCAATTGCCATGTCATTTATTAGAAGCTGAAGTGGGAAAATATTTGCTTAATATTTCCAAAGGGCAACACTGGTAAGTCAACCAACATGTATGCATTCTGATTGGTGAATACATATTGCTTGATGTGTCATATCACCTTCGCGTGCTTGTCATGAGTGTGAAACTCGTAATTACGACTGAGAAGCATTGTAGTTTTTCTGATGTTATCTGAAATAGAGAAATAACATAAGGGGACATTTCACTGACCAATTACTTTCAGAAACCACATTTACATAAATCAAACGTTTTATTTTTATTTTTATGAAATAGCTTGAAGCATTATCATATACTAACATCAATGCATGTCTTGTATTCCTCCATGTTTGTAGTATCATCCCACATAACCCGGTAGGAGTTTCCCACTAGTAATCATGACTTTGATTGTTCAGCTCAGAAGTAATACATATTTCTGATAGCAGGTGAAGGCAGCAACAGACTAGTCAGTCTACATGTGGGACCATCAGAAGCATAGTCTTAATCTGTGATTTATCTTTTCCTAACCCTGACAAGAAAAGTTTCATGCCTAACCTCAACCATCAGAAGCACAATCAAATGCCCCTTTTAAGCTTATAGCATCAATTTAACTGATTCCTCCTGAGCTGAAGTGTTTTGATGGCTACCACTGACAATGTATTTAGTTAATTACTGAAATATTACGGTTGTAGCTTTAGTCTGTGTACAAAACTGACACAAAGCTAGATTTGATGACTATCATTGGGTATGTTGTAGAAAACAATTGCGAAATAGCGAAGAGATATTTGGTGAATTTGACAAAAAGTGTATTATCTTACAATTATCTTACAATAGCTGACTACGCTGTACCTTTATGCCATATGCAATTTTGTTTAAAAATAAGACTTCCATATCCACTATGCTCATCAATGCCCTGAGCTGGTTTGTGGAATAAAGTCTATTCTTCCTTAT
>JAODLL010018963.1:0-26615 GCA_026546735.1 Forbesichthys agassizii | reverse complement strand
CTCTCTCTCTATCTCTCTCTCTCTCACTCTCCCTCTCTCTCTCTCTCTCTCTCTCTCTCTCTCTCTCTCTCTCTCTCTCTCTCTCTCTCTCTCTCTCTCCTCCCTACCGCCACCCCCTCTCGTGTCTCACTCCTTGGGACCGGCGGGGGGGGTCCTCTCGGCTCTTCTTCCCCGTCGTCAAGGACTCTCTCCAGGGACAAGGCGTACGCCTGTCGCCCCAACAGGCAGGCAGTGGAGGCCGTAGCAGCCCGGATTGGCCTCTAGGGCAGGGGGAGGGGGAGGGGGAGGGGGGCGAGGAGATGGAGGAAAGGGGAGAGACAGAGGGGATGGAGGAGAAGGCTGCTTGGGCAGGGGAAAGGCTAGATAAGGGAGGAGGGGAGGAGAAGGATGAGGAGGAGGAGGAGGAGGACCGGTGTCGGAGAGAAGGGAGTGATGGGGAGGTGTGGAGCAACGAGGCTGTGGCGGGCTGTGGAAGGAGGAACGGCGAAGAGGAGGAGGACGAGCGGGGGTTGGCGGGCGAGGAGACCGACGTGGAGGAGGAAGAGGAGGGGAACGACCACGAGGGAGGGAGGAGCGGAGGCAGAGGTGCGGAGGAGGAGGAGGAGGGAGGGGAGGCGAGTGCAGGGCTAGCAGGCAGCGAGGCGGAGGAGGTGGGGGAGGAAAGTGGCATAGCAGGGGCAGATGAGGAAGAGGAGGAGCAGGAGGAGAACCGGGCCCACGGGGGAGCAAGGAAGGCCGTCGTGGAGAGGTTTACAGGCGACAGGGAAAAGGAGGAGAAGCAGGAGAAGGAGACTCGCCTAGAGGAGGAGCTGGAGGAGGAGTCTCACCTAGAGCAGGGGCAAATTGAGATGGAGGAAGGGGAGGAGCTATTGGTGAAAAGATGTTACGGCAGGGAGGACATCGACTGTTGTGAGGGAGGGGTGCAGGAGGTGGAGCTTCTAGAGAGGTGCTCCCTCAGACGCCTTACAGGGGAGGTGGAGGAGGTGGAGGGAGGGGCCGGGGACGACGAGCCGGACGATCCCGTTTGGAAATCCCAAACGGTGTCGGAGAGCGGCGACCAGGACGTCGTCCAGAGGTTCGGGATGGAGAGGACTCCCAGCAGCCCCAATGTGTCTGTAGAATGGACGCAGCTGGCCGGCCAGAAGAAGATGGTGCCCAAACCATTCCTTTTGCCGCGGGAGGTATGGTTTGGTGTACTGTGGCTGACTGTGTGCCCTTCACATTTCATACCACACCTTCCACCCTGCCTTCCCACCACGCACGGCAAACCCACGCCGCTCCAAACTCCACTGCCTTAGGGGCTGGCCTCATCCTGCCTTCATTCCCGGGATGCCATGACAACACCATGCATTGTCAAGGCTAATTAGCCGTCAGCCTGCAAGTACAGTACCGGAGCCCCTGAGGACTGGATTGGAGAGTTCTGGTTCCTATCGATGGCTGTGTTCCTCCCTCCATTGTGGTGCAGTTCTTGGCCTGTTGGCATGCTTTTAGAGCTTAGACCTAGAGCCATTTGACCAGGCAGACGGCTACCTTCTCTGCTATCTCCTCCATTCTAGCTATGCTCCGGACTCATATATTGCTTGCTGACTGACTGCTCTGCCTACTAGCCAAGTGTTTACCTTCACGCTTCAGTCATTACTGCCTATTTACTGTGTGACGCGTAATGGCTGCATACTTACATGTTATCCAAATTGTGTATTTGTTAATGTGTGTACGTCTTTTAGTATATTGAAAACCCTTGTCGGCAGGTGCGTGCGTGCGTGCGCGTTGACAGAATTATGTCTGCCACATGTTACTGAAAGTGTGTGTGTTTTGTAGGGGTCAGAGGTCATTGAGCACATAGAGGACGCTTCCTCCCTCACAAACAATGTAAAGGTACGTCCCCAACTTTCTACTCGTATATTTATTCACTTGGCTCTCTCATCTCCCTGGTTACAACCTGATACTGTGTCTGTGTGCAGTCCAATGGCCTCTCTAAGCTGTCAGAGAAGCTTCTGGATTTAAAGGACCTTTCTGCTTCCGTCAGCCCACTAGAAGATGACAGAGAGGAAGAGCAAAAGGAGAGGAACAGGGCTGCTGGGAGGTTTGTGTTTTCAGTGATTTCTTTAACCACTTTTGAATGCGTATGTTTTGAATGCGTATGTTTATATTATTTTGCTCTCAGGGAAATGAACATCCATATCAAAAGCTCTATCGGCACACTACTCGACCAACAGGGGTTTAAATAAATAAATGATGTTCTTTCTAATATAATTTACGTGTGTGCTTATCGACTTATGCTGTATATCACACCCTACATACAGTGTATAATTATCTTTAATATTTTATTAAAGACTTTTAAAGCAGTACATGGACCTGCTCCTACTTGCACTATATGTTTACTTTACGAGCCACATTCACATAACGTATCATTATAATTTACATGCGACATGTGCCAGAGAAGCCCTTCTGTCAGTCTGTCAGTAAGCCTCCCCCCGACACCCTGACGAGCTACGCCCCGAGATCTGTGCGAGCGTACGTAATGTTACGGCTCATCAGCGTACATGTCTCTCCAGGGTGGACAGACTGGTCCTCCACGGCTCCAGCACCTCTCTCTCCCTCTCCAGCCCCTCGCACTCGGAGAAGGTTGTCGGGGTGCGTCCGAAGGCCGAGGGCCTCAGCGCCTCTCTGGGCCTCCGCAGGCCCGAGACCTCCCGGGGCAGGCTGGTCCGCAGCACCAAGGCCCAGGCCAAGGAGCTCCAATCCCCCACCGCTGATGCCAAGAGCCCCCCGGGAGAGGAGCAGAGCAGGAGAACACCCGGGGAGAAGGAGGAGGGAGAAGCAGAAGAGAGGAAGGAGGTGCAAGAAAGGGAGAAAGAATTGGAGAGGAGGCTGAAGGAGAGAGGGGAACAGAGGACGAGGGTCGACAGGGAGATGAAGGAGGACACAGAACGCTTGACGGCGGAGAAGGAGAAAAGGATGCGCCTCCTCCGGGAGCAGCTCAGGAGGGAAGAGGAGGAGCAGGAGAGGAGGATGAAGGAGGAGAGTGAGGAGCGAGTCAGGTAGGCTGCTAGAAGACGCTGCACCACAGCAGGGGGTTGCGGGGGTTTTAACGACTTTAAATCTTCATTATTTCAAAATAAAACGTTTTTTTTTTTTTTTACTGCTGTTGATGTGAAGCTGTTAAAAGGACACGACGAGTATGAGTGGCACTAACATCTAGATGTTAGATGTCAGTGCTTATACTGCTGTCTAAGGCCACAGACTAGGGGTTAGTATGTGGGCTGTGTAACAGTATCATACTGTGTGTGTGTCTATAGGGCTCTGCGTGAACATCTCCAGACTAAGAGGAGAGAAGAGGAGGCCAAGATGACTGAGGAGTCTGACAGGAGGGATAAGGAGCTCAGAGAGGCCGCCCAGAGAGAGAGGGAGAAACAGCAGCACACACTAAGGTCGCACGCACGCACGCACACACGCACGCACACACACACACACGCACACACTGTGACTGTGCACCAGCTTGAGGTCACACCATGTCAGTCACACAGGGAAGCCATTTAAATGTGTGTGTGTGTGTGTCAGGGAGGAGAGCGAGGCAGCGCTGAGGGACGTGCGCATCGCGCTGCAGGCAGAACAAGCAGCGCAGCGTGACGCGCTGGAGGCGGAGACTCAGCAGGAGCTACAGCGCATGCAGGAGGAGGCAGAGAAGGAGCTCCAAGCAGAGAGGAGGAGCATACTTGCACAGAGGGAGGAGCAGCTGAGCTCTCTGAAACAGGAGGAGGTGATGATGGTTATGATGGTGATCATGATGGTGGTGATGGGGAATATACAGCATACCGACAATAGGCAGAGGGAATTTGTGTGTGTGTTTTCACTATGGTCATATATTTTCTACTAAAGGTCAAAAGCACAGACAAGAGAAAAGAGCTAGGCCTCCGACCCGAGCAACAGCTGGCAGAGTACCACCGGGAGGTGAGCACGCACACACACATACATGTGCCCGTGTACCCGCATGCATGCACACACACACGCACACAAAGGCATAGAGTGCATGCCTACTGATGCCAGTCTCTAACATGCTCGCCCCGCAGCTGTCCGACGTTCTGCAGGAGGTCCGGGAGGAGGTGCAGCGGGACCACGACAGGAAGCTGGAGCAGTTGAGAGAGGACCACAGGAGAGAGATGAACAGAATCAGGGAAAAGCTCCTGGACGAGGTCAGGGAGAGAACCACACAGCGTCCCTCCCCTCTATACATACATACTGTACATGCATGCCAGTTAGGACTATACATGGTGTAGTCCTTTATATAAGAGTGTGTGTGTGTGTGTGTGTGTGTGTGTGTGTGTCCAGGAGGCCGGTCAGAGAGAGCGTATGCTGGCTGACATGCAGGAGGACAGAGAGCGTCTCCACGCATCACACACGGTCCATCTGGAGAAGCTACGCTTGCAGTTAGAAGCACAGCTGCAAAAGGAGAAGCTGGTGCACGCTCGCAAGGTGAGGACGCGCACACACATGCACCCACACACAAAAGGGTGTAAGAAAATATTGCTGCACTTCAGTGTCATGATATTACATGTGATACTGTATTGATTCTCTAAGTTACGGTATCAATAAACAAAACATTTTTACAAAAAAAAACTAAACTAAAACATTTTTTAAAAAGCGTCTGCTGAATGACTTCATTGTACTCAATGTGTTTGTAAAAGGGAACATGTACAAAATACAATAACCTCAAAAGAGAGGAAAGATGCTTGTTACCAGATTTAGCCTAAAGCTGATTTCCATCGGTAGTCCCTGAGCAAGTTGTGTTTCTGTTATTCTTTGCAGCGGCGCCACAAATTAGCATGGCTAATGTGACAAATTTGAAATCGCAATATATCGCCTTGCTTCCAGTATATCGCAATATATTCATTCGTGGCCCTTGTATTGTGATACGTATCGTATCGCCAGATTTTTGCCAATACATAGCCCTACACACACACGCGCGTGCACACACACACACACACACACAGACACACACACACGTAGCTCTGCACCCCTGAAATGAAGATAAAGCAGTTTTCAGTTTGTAAAAACCGAGAGATTCTTTTCCACGATGTTTTGTGTTAATATGATACAGTAAATTCTGTCACAAGTAGATGAGCGTGTGGGAGCCCCCACAAAGCCATTTGTGTTTTTTGCCCCCACAAATCCATTTGTGTGTGTTGTCCCCACAAAGCCATTTGTGTGTGTTGTCCCCACAAAGCCATTTGTGTGTGTTTCCCCCAAGCAGGAGTCAGAGGTACAGGATTTCACCGAACGCTTGGAGAGGAGAGCCACAGAGCTGAAGAACCAGGAGGCCCTGCTGCAGACCAAGGTCCCCATGCCCCAGACTCACTTCTCTGTCTCTCTCTAAAGGCCGACGCCCTCTAGTGGCGTCTGACACGCGTCAGAAGACGCCAGAGCTTTGATTGTAACAGAGCAACGGCAAGGTTTTAGAACGCAGTTTTTTTTTTGAGTGTCAACGCTATTCAAATACGTTGAATCTCTTCCTCCTTCCGTTTGCCTTCACGTTTTGAACATCAGTAAAAGTGTGATCCTTGGCGCGCTGTTGGATGTGGCCACCAGGGGACATCGGCCTTTACAGTCTCAACTGGTAACAACCAGCTCACTGATGTCTGCTCAATGTTGCTCTCCCCCAGGCTACTGATCTGAAGAGGAGGAGGAAAATGCTCGGGGAGGAGGAGGAGGAGGTGGACAGAGGGTTGGAGGTGAGGACTAGCTTGTGTATCTGTGTGCGAATACGAGTGATGGTTAGTAGCCTTCTGGTCACACACCATGCCAAATGCTTCTTTGCAAATGTAGATTATCATTCCAAAGAGTGAATGCCAATGTTTGTTCTATAATCCCAAACTGGAATTCCAAATTATTTGTTCATATTCCAAACGGTGCGTGTTCACAGGCCTTGCCCAGGCTGATCAAGGAGAGAGACCAGCTGCGTGAGGAGTTGGAGAGGCTGAGGGGGGAGAGAGATGCAGCTCGGGAGCTGATGCAGAGAGCCAGGGAGGAGAGGAGCCAGGCCCAGGAGGAGGTAGAGAGGACGAGGGCGGAGAGGGAAGGGGCTCGGGAGGAGAGCAGGAGGGTGAAGGAGGACAAGGCGCGGCTGGAGAGCAAGGTGGAGGTGCTTCAGGAGCGGTGCGAGCGCCTCAGCCGCAGAGTCAGGTAAATGCTTCATACAGCCTGGACAGACCCGACTTGGTTGACATCCGGGTTCTCTCACATATACGGTTTGTGGCACCTGCCTTTATTACATTATATAATAATATAATATCTAAATTGCTAAATGCTGCAATTGCCTGCAAAGCAAGGCACTTTATTTATTTATTTTATATTGCACAATTCATACACGAGGCAAATTCAATGTTCCTCACATAAAAATGTTTAGACTATGAAATATTTTAAATATTATGCATAAAAAGACATTTAAATAGAAAATAAAATAGTACGATTTTAAAATAAATAAAACCAGCAGCATAACATACATCAAGAATTCAGTTCAGCAGAAGGCAATGAGGAACATTTATGTTTTAAGCCTGCATATGAAAGTAGTCATTGTTGGATGCTTCACATCTGGAAGTTTATTTCATCTTTTTGTTGCATAGTAGCGAAATGCTGTATCTCCGTGTTTTGTTTTTACACTTGGGACGGTTAGCAGACCGGTCCCATCTAGGGGGTTTAGTCTTTGTTAGAACTCTAGCAGCATGCTGTATATGTATTTTAACTAATATATTTTTTTCTTTTCTTTCTTGTTTTTTTATTCTTGCAGTGAAATGGAACAAAGGGAAGATGTGAGAGCCTCCAGCAGACCAGAACCTAAACAGGAGAAAAATACTTCAGAGAAGGTAGAGGAAGCACTGCCCTCTAGTGCTCAGAGGAACACATCCCTGCATATGGAGGACCTGGAGGAACCTCCACTCTCCCCCATACCTGACAGCGACAGCAGCATTGTGGAGTGAGTACTGCGTATGAGTGTGTGTGTGGGTGTGTGTACGTGTGTGTATGTGTGTGGATGAGTGTGTGTAATGGGTCATCAATACTTGCAAGATAAGCTTCTCACCTTTACCTTTTGATAAGTTGGGTGTTCTCGGGGTGCTATATCAATATCAACAAGTGTACCTTTATAAAAAATAGGAAAAGGAAAAAAGTTAAATAAAAACTTGATCGTCCCGTGACCCTCCAAAATCATGTGGTATGGGGTTCCACCTGTTTCGCCTTCCTCTACCTCCTTGCTGTCTGGCCAGTTTCCAGCGATTCATCGCCGCCGAGGGGGCGTCCATTTTGAAAGCCAAGCATTTCCTTGAGCGGGAGGGCCGCCGGCTGAAAGAGAGACAGGCAGCTCTGCGGGCAGCCCAGTCCAGCTCCTCTCAGGACCCCGTCTGGGAGGCGAGGGGAAGTCGGGAGGCCATGAGGAAACTCCAGGAGGTAGGAGTCAGGGTGTTGTTTAGCTACAGTAGCCCACCGCTCCTCCTCTAATGCTCTGTCTGTATCTGGCCCTCCCCCAGGAGGCGAGCAGAGTGGAGGAGATGAGGCTCGCTGTGCAGAGAGGGAGTGCTCTCCTGCAGAACAAAGAGGAGCACCTTGAACAGCTGGAGAACTCTTTGGTAGAGGAGGTTGGCATTAGTTTTATGTACACCCCTACCTAGTTCAGTGGTAATGTAATATGGGCTATGACCATTACTGGCTGCTCAGGTTTTCTGTCTGACATTACAAAATGTTCCATTCTGACAATGTTCCATTGTACCAGCACACAATGGAATAAAAAAAAATATAACATTTAATTAATTAATTAATTGATTAATTTTGATACCGGCAAACAATACGTATTTATATTGGTGAGTTCATACAGTAGAAATAATTTAATTCATTTTAATGTTTGCATAAACACCTATCAGTATTATGTACATTACATCTTGGTAATTTAGCAGACACTTAAATTGAAGCAAATTACAAAGATTAGTGTCAGTGGTGTCTGCTGCTGAGACATTTTGTCATGCTTTCTCCCCCCCAGCCTCCGTTTGAAAGTCAGTCTGGGTTGGCGGGGAGCCGTAAAGTGACGTTTGACGTGACAGAGTCCGACCTCAGCAGCACTGTGGATCCACCAGATGCCACAGGTGAAATAACATAACACTGCATAACAACATAACATTTCTGAGGGTCTTATATTCAATATATTTCCTCATAGGATATGGATTGGACAATGTCATGTTTTTGTATTGTCAACATAACCCACTTAACTTCTACAGATATGTAACTACTTTTTTTGGTAATTAGTTGTCAATAAATGCACCGATTTACATTTAAAATAGAATTTATAGTGTACTTTTAGTATTTAGGCTATCTTCCGAGAACTATTTTAAAGTTCAGTTTCTTTAAAAAAAATTGTCCATTTGAGTGAATGAAGATGACACAACTCTCTGTATGTGGCTCTGGTATTGTCACTAGCCAAGTGCAGATATAGCTATCTTACCTGGGTAACTGCAAAACATCAGCAGAGTTGTAGGCTACTGGTTAATGAAGCCACAGTGATACACCCTTCTCACTGTTGTCATCATTAGGTTACCATCGTACCGTTCCAGCCAAAGTGCAGATGTTGGGAGAGTCCCTCCAGCTGATCTCAGGCCAGCTGAACACCGTCCTCATCCAACTGAGATCTCTGGCCCAGGGGTCGAGATCGACCACTGCACACTACCCATCCTATCATATCCCTCCACCTACCTCCACCTCAGTCCACATGTCGCACAACCTGGGACCCTCTGCCACACTGACGCCTCCCTCCTCGGGCCTGCCGGGGCCTTCCTGGGCCTGGGGGTCACACGTAGGACCCATGACGACTCCACTCTTCTCCACCTCTATTTCTGGAGGGACAAGGGCCTCAGATGACCTCATATTCAGTCGCTGGGCTCAACTATTTCCTGGTAAAACAATGCACCCATTTGGTAGTCTGCTGTCTTATTCCCATTGTCCAGTTAATGGTGAATTTTTTTCTGAAATATCTCTATAATGTCACTAATGAGTAATGTTTTTGACTTCCAGGGGCACCTGTAAACCCTGTAGCCTCAAGCACCATGAGAAGCAGCTCAGCGTACACATCGTACCCTCCTGCTAGGTAAGCTGTTATTGTATATTATGGAGTTGCATTACATGATATGTCAATCTCATTTTGTATATGCTCGTGTTAGCGAGCATGCCCGTAGCCTGATTGAGAAGTCAGACGAGGTGGACGGTCAGAGGCTGCAGGGGCTTATTGACAGCAACAAGAGGTGGTTGGAGATGCGGAAAAAAGACACCAGCATGTATCCTTTTGTCTCTCGGTGGGTTTCTTTTTGAGCCACCATAGTTTGCAACCCTTCACGGTGCCGCAATTTTGTAAAAGATAGATACAAAAATTAAGCCAATAAACTGGGCAGACATTAACAATTTAACTATCAATACTATCTGTGACCAGAGCCAGTTTCAGACATGGATTAAGCCTGGTCCAAGGCTAAAATAAATTATGAATATCTTCATTGAAAAACGTTACTTTAGGACTACTAGCCTTAATGCACATGCAGTCTTTGAAACCAGCCCTAAGAGTTTAAGGATGTAAAATATATCACACATTAAATCATTTTCTTGTTCACAGGAATATGTTGTCTCATGATACACTAACTCTGCTGTTGTGGTTTGAATCACTGAACTCATACAGTACCAGACTGCTGTGCATGAACATTGCCATTGGCCTTAACCCGTTAATCAGACCGCTATTCACCCGCTACCGAGCCCCATCCAATGGAATAGTTCAACTGGGCCTAGATGATAAGAACCAAATTAAAGTTTACCATTACTGAGGGGTATGACATTTACAGATTATGTCTGCAGAAAACCATAGGACTTCAGATACCACTTCTCAGGATCAGGAAGAGCACTACACTCTGAAACCTTTGTTGGGAAAATAGTGTAAATATGATAATTTTAAGATTATGAGTGAATTACACATTTTAGATAAATTACTTTGTCTACATATCCATCTACGGTGAATATTTGACCTCATGGTTCAACGTTCAGGTGTCAGAATAGTGCTTAAAGGACAATCCAGAGGATATTTACAGGGACTTGTTTAAAAATGATGCAGGTAAATAAAGAATAGATTCACAAAGTGCTATTTGAGGCTGGCAGTTACATGAGATGGATTACAAATAGCTTTTAACTGTTTAGCTTTTAAGTTGTTTAAAAACCCAACCTAGGAAGTATGTGCCTTTTTAAAGTTGTTTGTTATTGGAACAGAACCATTTTTAAGTCTTACAGTAATTCACACAACGGCCCTAGTCACTCCTGTTGACCGATAATATTATCCTTAGCATTAGGTAACCTTGGTTCTCTGAAAACAAAACACCTGTAACTTTCAGTTTGAAAACATAAAAAGTGGTTAATTGACCCATTAGATTTCAATGGACCAAAGTACACACTCAAGCAAGTGTTTATGAAATGGCATAGATGAGGACTGTTGGAATATACTTGATATCATTCATACCAATTGTTTTTATTGAGTTGTTGCAAGGTTTTACTATATGACAAACTTAAGACAACGGGAGAAAATTCCTGCTGAGCTTGTTGTAAATATTTGTGGATGTTTGTGTACATTTTATTTGTATTTTTCTATGAAATGTAATAAATATTTTGTTGATACATTTGAGTTATAACCTGTTCCAGGTCACTAGAAGGACATAAAATATCTCTGAAAACAAGACTTTTTTTCAGTTGATGGGCCTCTGCATTGTTCTTGACATTAAAATAATTGTATTCTACAGTTAACAGTGCAAACCAAATACCTTCTCAGTCTTGACATTAAGAATACAATAATTTTCTCCAATAAGGAGTGGCAGTTGGGAGATCTGATTCATCAGATAAGAGTTTCAGACTTAAACGGACATTGAAGGCCACCAACAAATTGGACAAGTAAAACATTCCTAAAGGTTTCCTTACACATTCATACAAACATATGCACACATTATATAAAACGTACAGCATACGAAGCATATTTCCAAAATGCATTGTTGATTCAACGGTTCAAATGTAATGCAAACAGTACAAAATAAGTTAATAACAACCCA
This sequence comes from Forbesichthys agassizii, assembly GCA_026546735.1. Taxonomy (NCBI): domain Eukaryota; kingdom Metazoa; phylum Chordata; class Actinopteri; order Percopsiformes; family Amblyopsidae; genus Forbesichthys; species Forbesichthys agassizii. Next base: position 15,507 of record JAODLL010018963.1, on the reverse strand, counting down.
CCTATTTTCAAGCAATATTTTCCATAGTTATCTTTATCATCGACAATAAGTAAACATATATTGTTGACAGGTATTTCGATGGTGGCAGCAAGAACAAACGAGTTCAACCTACAGTAATTCTTGGCTGGCACAGCAAGTGTCTATAAAAGTGGAGGGAGGGACTACCACTTCTCCCCGGAACACCATTGGCTATGAGGCTGATGTGCCCGCAGTACGCATGGCTACTGGCTGTGTATGTTTTGAGCAGCTTTGTTACTGGTCAGCAAGACATGGAGGGAGATGGAGAAGGCGTAGACAAACAGCTGTGCTCCTTAAGACCATCTCACATTAAAAGACATAGATCTTGTCTCTCTGGATGGTGTTAAGGTCATCATCCATGGTCAGAAGAACCTAATTGAGAAGAGTAAAGTGAAGCCATACAGGTGAATCGGTACAGAGTGCCAGGAATAGACATGATTCTTGTTCAAAGGTTATTATGACGCTGCGCCTGCGCACACAAACACATCAGAAAAACAAACGTCCATACCAGGAATGACCCGAACATGGCAATGGAGGACAGGAAGTGCCAGATATCGTGGTCGTCGAAGAATGAGAGCAGGATACAGTCTCTGTTGTGCTCACGAGACTCCGCAGGGGTTTTCTGTCATGGTGGTGGGGATGAGAGACACATAACACACTTCAGTGATATATACTACTATAGTTAGTTATATATATTTAAAAGACATTAAAATATACATTTTATAAATATACAATTTTATTAAATGCAAATCGGAGAAACCGATGCAGTGGTCTTTGATTTATTACAGAGCTGTACTACAGCCAAGAGAGGGCAGTCTATAAACCTGTGACAACTGAAAATTGGCTACAGTACCACCGAAAAAGAATATAAATATAGGCCGACGCAACTAATATATACTTCTATCTCTTGATACGTGCGACTAATATGCAGATCCCACTTATAGTCCAGAAAATACAGTACTTAAAAATGACTTCCCATAAACCAAACCAGTAGTATAAAGGCTGCAAACTCTGACCAATATTGCATAACTCTGCCAATATTGGTCCCATTATATCGGAGTGTGTGTGATACAGACCTGCCATGTGCTGAGGCCCTGGAAGAAGAAGAAGAGCGCGAAGCCCCACACCACAGCTGTAAAAAGAATACACACCAACGCCAGACACTGGATCCGCTCGCCGCTTCGCAACTACACAAACACACACACACACACAATTAATATATGGCTCAACGTCTTGACGATGATTGTAATATGTCAGTTCCAAAGTGCAATATAAAAGCAAACACCTTCATTATGATGTAGAAGGCAAAGTACAGAAGCAGGTTACAGATGGCAATGGCCAGCAGATAGGAGGCAAAGTCATTAGGTCTTTCTATCAGCCCATAGGCAGCCCTGCACAGGAACAGAGGGGAGAAGAGACGGGTGGATGGATATACAAGTCCACTGTTATCTAAAGGTGGTGTTAACTGTTCCCAAGTATACTTACAGAGACCAGTTGACTAAATTCCCCATCACAAGCAGAACCATACGGTCCTGGCAGACAGAGAGAATGAGAACTCATCAGTGAGAGGTGTACTATAGATTTGCCTTTAGCCAGAGCCATGTAGAAGATAGAGACACTTCAACTCTGTTTATTCCAAAGGACCGTTGTTTCACAGAAATGGCGGATCGTAGAATCTCAAGAGTTTCCAAAAGTTAGCTGCAAATACTAAAACTACCCTTAATTATATTGTACATGTAAATCAATGCATTGAAATACCACTAATTACCAGAAAATTAAGTTATGTGTCTGTATTTATCGGTGCAAATTGGTCACCAAGAAGCAACTGATTACATGAACCGTGTGACCGTTGGAAATATGGAACATTCGTTGGCGCGACTCTCTTCTACATGGCTCTGCCTTTGGCCATCTATGAAGAACAGAGATAATCCTCCTACTGTGGCAGCCAGTATGCAATGCGATCACTATCATGGTTCCAGAGGCCAGTGAAGGTTAGATTGCGTTGTGCTGGGTACTCACAATGTACATGGGGCCGCTGCACTGTCTTATGCAGTCAGTGTAGATTACGTACACCACCCTGCGCAGGATCCCAGAGTCTGACACACACGCACGCACACACACAGTAACACACATGTTATCGGGACGTTATCGGGACGTAGAATGGGTCTCAGGTTGCTTTAGAAAGCCACTGGGTTTGCACCAAGCCTATGGGAAGACAGCGTGCCGAGTGTATGGCCTCACCTAGCCTCCAGCGGCCCATGTAGTAGAGCTGCGTGCTGAGCAGGAGGGTGGCCAGAATGTGGATCACCGAGAAGACGATCCAGAACACCAAGTGGCCTCGTCCGAATACCTGCGCAGGGATCACAGCTAGTAGCAGCTGCTGTGGGACCAGTGCGACCAGTGCGACCAGTGCAAAGGCGTGCTAGCCGATGTCCCGCCACCCAGTTTGTTTGAAGGCTCAAGCTGAGTTGTCGGTGGTAAATCGCATCACGGTGACACGCACACACACACACACACACACACACACACACACTATCTGCTTCACACTGCCCCCATGTGGCCAAACACATACACGCCGCCCCGTTTTAACTTTGCACCCACCACAGTCTCGGTATGCCACACACTGTGTGAGCAGCACTCACCACGCCCAGCACAGAGAAGAATATGACCGCAGCCAAGCAGGCGTAGGCAGTGTAGGCGCTGGCGTTGATGTCTGGGTGTCTCTTCTGGTACAGCTTGAGCATACACAGGCCCGCTATCATGTACATGAAGGAGGTGTCTGCACAGACAGACAGACAGACAGACAGGGAGAAAGGGAGGGAGGGAGGGAGGGAGAGAGGTTGAATGTGACCAAGCAGGACTGAGGCTGAGCTCTGACCTGGGGGCTTTCACATGCGGCCGGATGAGGTGTAGGAGGAGGAGCTTACCAAACTGGAAGTTGGTGTAGTTGGGACACACGTGGTAGCATGCACTAAGCAGGCCCTCCATCATCAGGGCCATTCCCATGGCATAGAACAGGCCAAAGTGTTTAGGGATACCGCACTCCTGACAGCAGCACAGGGGGAACAAGGAGCGTGATGAAAGGAACTCTAGAAGGTATTTTCACGTAGCAAAACGTTAAGACGCATAAACCACAACAACAATATAGGCTATAATATGCTTCTGCGTCGAGCTTACGTCTAGCCTACGGCGTAACTTGTACATATAATACCGCACTGGTCTGTCGGCAGCGCGGACAGACCAGTGCGGTAGTGACAGTGCAATCTGTCAAATTTATTTGGAACAGGTAAGACTTTTGAATATTTTCATAGTTAAAGGAAACAGTTTAAAGATGTTTCTGGAACATGTAAAAAGCAATGACATTTGATGGGGGACATTACCACTAGCAGGAGAAAATACTAAACGTTTGGCTCTCATTGTTAAGTACGGGCACGCGTGTGTGTCTCGGTCTCACCAGTGCATTGAGGTCATTGCGTTCTAAGGCTCGGCTGTGCGTAATGTCTCTCTTGAGGATGATGAGGAGGAAGAGAAGACCAAGCATCACGTATCCCACATTGCTGAGGATGTTGTTGAATGCACTGTGCAACAAACAGAGACCGGGCATCAGGTTTGTACTTTGGTAATGGTGGGTAGTGTACGCACACACACACGCACCTTAGCGCTCCCAGGGGGTGGGCACACAAGAAGTTGTAGTAGCAGATGTCCTGGTTTCCGGTGACATTGACAACCTGCAGGGAATTGAGAGTAATTTCCTTAGTGTGCAGAGGTCCTGTCAGAACACATGATCAGAGAAAGACTTGGTGTGTGTATATTTGTGTACCGTCTGATAGGTAATGACCAGCTGGATGACAGGCAAGGCATAAAACACTGCAATGGTAGCGATGTTCCTAAACAGAGGATATCAACATTGCTTAAAGGCAGGGTCAGTCATTCATGCTTACTTCAGGGCTCAAATCAAAACAGTATCGCTCTGCGGCTGTGTAGATGTATCTGATTATTTTTTCAACACGCACAGAGAACGGTAAGCGGTAACGGTAAACAGTCCAGCATCATAAGAACAAGCAGATCAGTTTAGTATTAGGATCAGATCATAATGCCCACTCAAGAGTTATAATAGTCTTTAAACCATAGCTTTCTTCCAAAGTCTTATTTCGTTTGTGTGGTCAAAATAACAACATGTATAGTTGATATTTCATATTCAATCAATAAAGGTATATATGTTAGGCTTTGGTATAAACCCATCTGCTGGTATCCATGTAGCACGATGAGCTCCATCAGTGCCTCACCAGAAGTAGATCTGATACTTCTTGCTCAGGATACGCTTGTCTTTGCGGGAAAGATCTGACACACACAGGTACTTCTGTAATTAAACACACACACATACAGTGGTACTTATGTAGCAATTAGAGGAAAACACGATCACTAGCAGTCATCACAGCATATATATTTAACTATATTCTAATTAATTCAACAAACCATATAGACACACAGTCTATATAGCAATGCAAATAGCAGTATGCCTATGCAGTTTGCTACATTAAACTAAACAACTCTAGGAGAAGGTGACACTATTGCTTAAAGTATTGTCACTTCTGTTAGCAGTATTTAAGCGTACGCCATCTGTGTTCTGTGATTCAGCTGTTTCAACACGATAGGTTCAAATTAAGCAGACGTCTAAAGAACACTTCTGATTAACTTGTGGCAATCTGCTGTGATTCCACTCACAATCCAAGCTCAAACATTTAAAGCGTTCTCAAATACGCCTGCCGATAACTCTAGTGTAACGGGAAGGTCGTTGGCTACGAATACCGTACCTTAGTGCGGACAATGTTCTTGTCTGAGTCAATGTCAGCCAGTGTGTCGTACTCATCCTCTTCCACGGAGCTCAGAGACTCCCGCCTGCAACGGCCTGCGTTGTCCAGAGGGCGCTCTGATGAACGCATAGCAGCGAGAACAACAGACAGAGAAGATAATTTAACTACAACCAGACTATGTTGTTTAGGTTTACATGTAAACCTTTAGACGCATGGTGGATTTTTGAACGTTTGAGGCAATCACGCTTTTTGTAATTTGACATTCAGATCTTTCAGAACGTTATATGCCACCTAGACATATTCTGTTTATGCATTGATCCATACAAATTCAATATTGTTGCTGGGGTTTCATGTTATTAGAACACATAATTAGTTAAGTGGTAATACCATTTATACAATACATAGCACATAGTTTGGTTTACATTCTTCAGACGTGGATATCATTTGGTATAATCAATACAGTGCTGACTGGTGCATCGATTGGACTGATGATTAGAACAGGCCTATTCAATTAGAGGCCCACGGGCCAAATGTGGCCCACCAACTGCCCCCATGTGACCCATGATGGGATTGCACCCTTGACCACTATACATTATCTCAATATACTCTATAACCACTATACAAATCAAGTCAATATATTACTGTAAAAATAGTTATTATTAACTGTTCTACAGCCAAGACATCATGACAGAGCCTGTTTGTCTGAGTGACATATGTGCACATAGCTCCCGTAGCTCCTGTTAGTGAGGATAATGGCTGGGTATGGTACACATTCAAACCCAACCCATACCAGTAGGAATACCGTGCCAATAGTCTACCCAACATTTTTGTTTTTAATTTGTCTAACAAATGTAATTTCAGTTGCATTGCAAACTTGGCGCATGTGGGTGTGGCTGCAATTTTGTTGTGAGAGTCCAGAGAGACTTGGAATAAGCGGCATCCTATAATTCTATAGAAAACCTTCACCATTGACTTGACACATTGAACATTAACCAAGCTGCTGGTGGATGCCCTCGTTGTCTCACTCTCGTAGACGCTCACGTAAATAATTGCCAAAACAATGTGGCCCGCCTACAGTTTGTCTTGTTAAAATCTACCCTGCATTAGCGCGTGTTCAACCACAACAGCAAAGGTACGTAATGAAATCAGCTAGTTGGAATATAGTTCTTGACATTACTGTCCCTCCATGTCATACTGTATACAGTCATAGTTACATGTGTTAGCCATGCAGCGCGTGTCCCCATACCCATGTATCCGTAGTTATTGTCTGTTGACGTGGCACTGTCAGTAATGGCCTCAGAACTCAATGTGCTGCCGTTGTCTGCTGCAATGGAAAGGAATGGTGGCATTTGCATCCAGCTGTTCAAAACCATCGCTTGCAACTGTGTTTGCCACAAAACCATCTGTTGTATGCAGCGTCTACATACCAAAAGAACCATAGTCGTAGGGCGAAGCCAGAGTCTTGCCTGTTGACAAAAGTTAAACATAGAAGATAAAGTACCGACTACACACACCAGCCATCATGCAGACGCAATGGCATTATTAATGTTAACTGTGTATGTATTCTAATGTTAATTACAAAAGAGGCAATGCAACATAGATAATTATTTAAATATGTCCTAATCCCAGACATATCTTGGACTGAATGTTGACAGATGACAGAAGACACGATGAATAAGAAACTAGTGTAGACTAATACAAAAGCTTCAAATGTTATTGAACTAAGGCTTACTGGTTAACAGAGTTTGGTACATTGACAGTAGTTTGTTTCTTCATGCAAAACATGCAACTATCTAGACCACAGACACTTCTGTTCTGCACAAACCAGAAATAGCCCCACGAAAGGCAAAAGATCTTTATCTACATTAAGTGCTTTCAATGGTACTGTATGTCCCTACTAAGCGTTTATGTGCTACAAAGTACAGGGGTTTCTAAAGACCAGCATTGACGCATAACAAACAGCAATGTGCTCATTACAATGGCGGTTGACTGTAACATTGTCTCCATTCTTACCAAGCAGGGAGGCTGTGCCACGCATCAGCATGAGGGAGAGACGTTTGAAGACATTTTCAATATAGACAGAAGTCAAAAACAGATCATCAAATCATCATCCTATTCTCATAAGGCACTACTTGTCTCTGACACATTAGAATCACATATATCAGCATAAAATGCAGAATACAGGTATACAATTAAAATGTTATGGTTCGTACACCCTCTCTAAAGAACCCCTAATGGATTGGTCCAGTATAGCCAGTTGCCAGGATACCTGTTTCTGCAGGCGATGTGTCAGCAGGATCCACAAGAACCTCTCTTTTTTTCATTCTGCATTGGAGGACAGCACTTTTTGTATTTTGTCTACTCTGTATTGCACTGCAGTTTTAGATCAATAAACAATGTCAGATTGGAATGGTAAAATGCTGACTATAGCATCTACGGTTACAATGAAGTCATTTAAAATATGCCTTTTTGCAAAGCAATTTCACAGGGAGTAGAATTATAAAGAGCAAGTACAAGTTACAAACCCAATAATGTAACCACTAACATATCAATATTAGGGTTTCACAATTAGTCATTCACTTTTTGTACACTATATTGGCAAAAGTATTGGGACACCCCTCCGAATCATTGAATTCAGGTGTTCCAATCAATTCCATGGCCACAGGTGTATAAAATCAAGCACCTAGGCATGCACACTTCTTCTTCAAACATTTGTGAAAGAATGGGTTGCTCTCAGGAGCTCACTGAATTCAAGCGTGGTAGTGTGCTAGGTTGCAACCTGTGCACTAAGTCAATTCGTAAAATGTCCTCACTCCTAAATATTCCACGGTGAACTGTTAGTGGTATTATTACAAAGTGGAAACGATTGGGAACAACAGAAACTCAGCCACGATGTGGTAGGCCACGTAAAATGACAGAGCGGGGTCGGCGCATGCTGAGGAGCACAGTGCACAGAAGTCGCCAACTTTCTGCAGAGTCAATAGCTACAGACCTCCAAACTTCGTGTGGCCGTCGGATTAGCTCAGGAACAGTGCACAGAGAGCTTCATGGAATGGGGTTTAATGGCCGTGCAGCTGCATCCAATGCTTACATCACCAAGTGCAATGCAAAGCATTGGATGCAGTGGTGTAAAGCACGCCGCAACTCAATACTAGAGCATTGGAGACGTGTTTTTTTGGAGTGACGAATCACACTTCTCTGTCTGGCAATCCAATGAATGAGTCTGGATTTGGCGGTTGCCAGGAGAACGGTACATGCCGGACTGCATTATGCAAAAAGTGTCAAGTTTGGTGGAGGGGGGAATAATGATGTGGGGTTGTTTTTCAGGGGTTTGGCTTGGCCCCTTAGTTCCAGTGAAAAGAACTGTTAATGCTTCAGCATACCAAGACATTCAGGACAATTTCATGCTCCCAACTTTGTGATAACAGTTTGGGGATAGCCCCTTCATGTCCAAACATGACTGCGCAGCAGTGCACAAAGCAAGGTCCATAGAGACATGGATGAGCGAGTTTGGTGTGAAGGGAACTTGACTGGCCTGCACAGTCCTGACCTCAACCCAATAGAACACCTTTGGAGTGAATTAGAGCAGAGACTGCAAGCCAGGCCTTCTCGTCAACATATGTGCCTGACCTCACAAATGTGCTTCTAGAAGAATAGTAAACATTCCCATGAACATTCTCCTAAACCTTGTGGACAGCCTTCCCAGAAGAGTTGAAGCTGCAAAGGGTGGGCCAACTCCATATTAATTAAACCCTACTGATTAAGAGATGGGATGTCATTGACCATTATGTGCATGTAAAGGCAGGCGTCCAAAAACCTTTGGCAATATAGTGTATGTACACCATGTAGATTATGATAGTCATTAGTGATGTTTTCATTTTCCAACATACATTCTAAACAATGCAGCGATCAGATCATACAGGTATTTTACCTCTTGTTCTCTAGACAGGCTACCAGGAAGGTGATCAGATATAAGGAGAGGAATATACCCAGACAGAACAGCATGCCGTGCATATACACGTCCGCTGTACAGAAGAAATACACAGATATAGAGACATTTTAGTCTTTAACAGCATTACAACACATAACTATATGCTTAACAATAATGGCAATGTCTTCCTAGCCAGAGCATTTTCTGAACACATTTCTGCATTTCTTCATGTGGAACTCACAGCTGATAGCTGGGGTGACAACCACATCCAGGAGCTTGCTGCGGTTGCCAGCATCAATCAACTCATCAGGACGCAGTGGGTAGAACCGTAATGGACCCCCACAGGCCTCATCCTCTGTCTTCACCACCACCACCACATAGAAACTGTTGCTGGGGAAATCCTTTCTCTGGGGAAAGCCAGGATATAGGGCATAACAATTTCCATTCAAAACCGTTTGCTTTAGCATATTATACTTCTGCATTGGTCTGTCGGCCACATGGACCTGTGAGCGTTCACTGCGCATGCAATTAAAGTGAAGCCCCAAAATGCAAATTGAGCGTAAACATTTTGAAATAAGCATATAGCAAAATATTTCTTTCCAGCGAATCTCTTAGTTACACCAACATATATTATAGGAAAAAATCTGTGCAGACACAAAATAGTATTAGAAAAAGGCCGCTTTGCGCTGCCTGAATAACAAGGAAATCCCATAGCGAAATCCCCGTCTTGGTACCCGATAGAACATTAGAGTGTAAAACGTTTTGAAATATGTATTTAAAAAAAAGGAATTCCCAGGGAATCTCTTAGTTACACCAACATGTATCATAGGAAACAATCTGCAGACACAAAATAGTATTTATAAAAGACTGCTTTTCGCTATTGTTACTAATGCTCAAGCAACATGTAAAAACTTTCTTTCCAGCAAATCTAATAATTCTACCAGGGTTGTCAAATGGAAACAGTCTGTTCATGTGGGCTATTGTGCTGTTATAAACCAAAGCACGACTCTGGCATGGGCTTGCATCCACAAGACTGCTGCATCAAATCCACGGCTGGGTAGTTACATTTTTGGGGAGGTGCTCGTCAGCCTACGCCGTAGCCTGACGCGTATGTTACAGCCTATCCGTAGGTTACGGCGTAGCTTTGACGCAGAAGCGTAAATGGGTCATTACAGTAGTCCAGTTTTCTGCTAGCACCTGTTCATAAATTACTGTCACACATATGTTGTTATAATTAGCTGAAAACAATCCAATTGGCTGCTAAGGGCTTTGGTTGGGAACTACTGGCAGTGATTCTATTCCAAACAATCTGGAGAGTTTCCAGATGGATGTGCAGAGCAGAACAAACTGAAAACTAGGCTAATACAAACCCTCATTTGAGGTTTCCTTTAAAAAAAGTAATCATGACTGGATTCTGTTGTTACTGGACACTATTTGGAGCATAGTTTTGAGGACAATATTAATAATTTAGCGCTGTTGCTACCTGCACGGTAATAGCTCCTTTCTTTGTCATGGTCTGGTACATCCCAATGAAGGCCACGTTGTTGTCAAGATCATATACAGGGCACTAGAGAAAGAAAGAATATCCTTTAAAATATTAGCTAATTCATAATATCCTCTCTATCCTACCCCCGAGACAATAGTGCCCTCGTCTAGATAAAAAAGTGCTATGTCATGCCTAGAGCCATAACACAGCACACAATATACAAGGAGGTACTCTTGGGTGAACGTACCTGGATGTCCTGGATGGACATGACGGAGCAAGGAAAGGTCATGTCAGATTTGACCTTTACTATCACCGTGTCCACCCCATCTGGAAACACATACTTGAAGTACTGAAAGAAGAAGGAGAAAGTTTGTGTAAACTCAAAATAGGGAAAAAAATGATTTATCCAGTCCGTAAACTATGCAGTGTTAAGGTGGGGTTAGCGATTATAAGATTAGATTTTTAACACATTCAGCTAACTTACTTACGGCCTGCTAGATGCCTGTTCTAAACTATGTAAATAAAGCAGGTATTACTATACAGCCCTGGCTATATATATGGGAAAACGAAGTGGTGCACAACGCACCACACAGCACTATCCAAGCCTTGGAATTGTGTGTCCAATTTGGGAGGTGGGAGCCATAAAACCTTATAGCATTGAAGGGATTGATGAGTTTTAACAACAATCATTCTCCAGCATTGCTTGCTCCACCTTTAAATTTAGTGTTTGCGATTGTTGTAATTGTTTTTACAGGTCAGGTCATATCCCCAATGTATAATATTAATAATAATCATAATTTCTTGCATTTATATAGCGCTTTTCTAACCTTCCGGCCACTCAAAGCGCTCTACAGGATTGCCTCACATTTACCCATTCACACACACATTCATACACAGATGGTGATTGCTGCCATGCAAGGTTTGACAACCACCAGGAGCAGTTAGGGGTTAGGCATCTTGCTCAAGGATGCTTACAGGCAGGTCAACACCGGGGTGTTGAAAGTTAAACTATTTTAACCGTTTGCCGTCACTGGCTGTTGCCGGCCACAACAAATTTGCCGCCCTGCCTGGCCCTGCTATCGTCTACTAACATGATATTAATTATTAATAATAATGATATCCGGTTTGCCGTCTGCTGTGTTCCGTGTGAACGCAGCATATACAGCATGTGGTCTGAAAGGTGTTGACATCTCATTATTTAATCTCATGTCCCCTTTTACACACGTGCGCACACACTATGTAATAAAACAGTAGACTGCACCTGTGGCTGGGATGGTGATGCAGTGAAGCTGTATTCCTTGTCTGTTCTGCAATTAAAGTGAGGAAAGAAAAGACATCAAAAATTATTTATCCACCAAATAACAGCCTTCACAGCATTACGGTGACCACGTCAGTGGTAACTGTGTTTTGCTGTGTGTGTACAAGTTGATAGAAGGCATACAGGGGAATCATTATGCGTTAGTACTCACTGCAAAGTGAATCTATCGACACGGCTGACCCTCAGCTGGTAGTGTGTGCCCAAGCTGGACAGGGTGGACACATCCACAAAGAAGTATTGGGTCTCCGAGGCAGCATGGGTCGGAGGCTGGCACAATGTCCGGCCCACGTGGGCATACGGGTACTTTCTCTGATAGCTGGAGATGAGGTCATGGACACAGACAAAGTTCTCATTAGAGCTCGCACATTAAAGGCAGGGTTAGTCAGTCATTCTGGAGAACGCTTGCTGAGCTCAGATCAAAACAAGCTCCCTCGGAAGCTCTGCTCCACATGTTGAAATGCACTGAGAAGCCAAAAGGGAAAAGAACGCTAGACAGAGGCAGAGTGAAAAGCTCTGGATATTGTTTTTGTTTTATGTTATGTCTGTGTTTTGAAATGTACGTTATACTGTTTCCTTGACCAGCTTTCTCTTGTAAATGAGATTCGAAACCTCAATAAAACTAATCTGGAATGTGTTAAAACGTGTGTACAATTATTGACAGAAATCTTTGATACAGTCCCTTCATATTGGAAGAGCAAGGCAAACTCTATACATGAGATTAATAATCTTTTATTCCCTGGTATTTTGAATAGATATGTTTGACCTAAATAAGAGAACATTTTGTATCAGACCACTCACATTTTTAAGTGAGAAAAATGTGTAACACAAAGTATAAGTAGTAAATAAATACACCTTTTCATTGCATATCCCTTGCTTTGCTTAAAATAACAAAACCTCAAGGCTGCAACCTATTGACCCCAAACTTCTTTTGATATGCTTTTACAGCAGCCTCTTTCAGTTTTTGTTTGTTTCAGTAAATTCTTTTGTAGACTTCTGAATTCATCCTGCTGCTACAATCACGCGTTGCATATACATTTTGGGAAGTCCACTCCAGAAGCAGCCATGCAAGCCCTAGCCATGACAATTCCTCCACCGTACTTCACAGATTTAGAGCCTTCATTCTCCACGCTTGAGATTCATCACTGTACTTCACCTGCCAGTGCTTACTACTGATGACTGATGAGTGGATTCAGCTTGTTTCAGTCACTGACTAACGTTTTGGGCTCACAATCATTCGGTCATCAACTGCAACTGTTTCTTTGACCCGTTTTACGCCAGCGGTTTCCTTTTTCTTCTTCTGGACAGTCCAAATTGTTGTATTGGCTCAAGCAGGACAGACACAGAAATGCCTGTCAGTCACATGTTGCTGTTCAGTATATGATTTACAGTAAACTGGTTCCTCAAATCGTTGTCAGAGGAAACCTTGAAAAGGAAGTGACTTGTTTGTTTTCCTGACCACCTGACTGCTTCAATCACAGGCAATTCTTGTCTTACATAACCACTTAAATCACAGGCTATTCTTGTCTTACACAACCACTTAAATCACAGGCAATTCTTGTCTTACACAACTACGAGAGGACATTAGCCAATAGGTTATTGCCAATGCCTAATAATAAAACCACTGAACTTTCAAACGATGTTAATGATTATAATATTAAGTAACGAAACACCCTAAAAAGAACATTTTAACAGTAAATTAAACTGGCATAAAAGTATAGTTACTGAGCCATACAGTCCACTTACAATTGTTTAGGTCAGTTTCAACATTTAGCTAAACTTTCAAAGTGAAACAGATAAAACACAATTATACTTCTGAATAGGTCTGTATACTGAATATGCAAGTAAGAGCTAAAATGCAAGTATTACTGTTAATAGGGGTAGGTAAACCTGATCAGAATCTCTATTAGACCTTTGTCACAATTTCACAGGACCGCCACAGTTCTACAGCACCAAAACAAAGGTTAACCAAGACCAAACCAAAAACCAAAGAAAACACCCATAAAGGCTAATGTTATGAAAGGAATCATCATTGTAACTGGAACTCAAACTACTTGGTGGGGATATACTTACAGGCCTCTCAGGATAAGGGGGACTTGGAAAGACAATACAGCCTGCTTCTGTCGTACCACAAAAAGTGTGGGACTCTCCATCCCCTGAGATAACACATCCACAGACACACGCACCCCCTCTGTCTGGGGGAAAAGAAAAGAGAATGGTGGTTACCAATACCACCTATTGTCAAGTTTATTTTTATAACCCTTAATCACAAGTTTCTGTGTAATGTGAGATTTAATCTCACCTTGTTTCTGGACACGGTGTGGTTGAAAGCATAGATGGTTTGGTTATCACTAGTAACCGTGTCATTGTAGAGCACGTCAAACGCTGCATCTTTCTGGACCACCATTTTTGTCTCCCCTGCCACTGCCACCCCCACGTTGCAGCATAACTGGTTTAACAGTGTACACAATAACAACAGGACCGCACATCCGTGTTGAGTCCAACAGTTAATATGTTCAGAGCTGTTCTTGTGTCGAGATTTCCAGCAGTTCCTCAAAAACATATCTTGGCAATTATATTCCACAACGTCCGCCTAACTTGATGATTGAAAATCTAACTGTTAACGTCGCCGATTTACTAAGATAGTAGAAAAATAGCCTCTATGCTCAACCATTCAATATATTTTTGTATAGCAGCTAGCTCAGATGTACGAACACCGCGACACTGTGAAATGGCAAACAGGGAACAGGCGTTCCCTACTAAACAAATATACTATTCGTTCAAGACTCACTACCGATCTTGAAAACGACAAAGCATGTATATGACAGCACAAGAATACCACTCAACTCGTCATTATATGTATGAACAGCAAGTGTTGCTAGGCTAGATAGCTAGCTAAATAGCATATTATTAGCTCGACAGACGGACGTGGTATGAAGTCCACAACTTGATCGCGACGTATGTTCCACAAACTGCAGGTTGTGTCAGCAACACGGAACTACTTTTATTATAGAATCTGGTAGCAGTTTAAGCGACTGTCAAATACCGTAATCGCCATGAACAAGCATTGTGCTGGTTGTTGATAGGACACACAAAAAAAACCTTTTACATCATTGGGAACCCTCCCCTCCCCATGCTTAAACAGTAAACAAACCTCTTGTCAGTCCCTGATGACATCACAGTCTCGATAGGCCTACGACAAAATAGTACAAACTGAGCATATAAATAAAAATGATCTTAGATAAATTGACTTTTTCTCGATTTCAATTCATACTGGATAAATAGATTATTGTATCATCTTTACCCGCTTATCCGGAGTCGGATAACTTTCCGGTCTGTTTCCCCAAAAAATATGTACAGCTGTGTTGACTTTTCGGACCACAAAGCACAGTCTTTGCTACTGTTCATATCAGATGAGATGAGGTCAACATTGCAAATAGTTTAGCAAAAAACATCCATCATGTTCTCCCAGCTAGGGAACGTGTGCAAGCTTTCATCAGCATCAGGTCCATAGGCAGCATCTGGTATAGGGGATATGTCAGTTTCAATGGCATGGGCAACTTTTGTGAATGTATACCATTCAAGATGTGGTGCACCACGAAGCACAAAATATGACAAAGAAGGCCCTGTAAAATGATGCACTTGAAAACCTAAAACATGTAAGAAAGGGGGCGCAATTCTACTTTCTAAACTTTAGTCTTCAGTGCCCATTAACCCTCTGTACATTATATTGAATAACTCTATAATGCACGAAATGGGTCCAAATGGACACGCATTCATTTCCTATTGAATTTTATGCTTAATTACGTGTTTTTTTCTTTATAATAACAAATTCACCTACTATGTGAGATTCAGGATAATGTAATATTCAGGATATGCATTAATTATCCAGGTTTTCATCATTCCAAGTTATCATTTCTTCTTACGTGTTTTAAATCATATA
>JAODLL010018953.1:0-26618 GCA_026546735.1 Forbesichthys agassizii | reverse complement strand
TATATCTTTACAGTCCTTAACCAATAAAAGAATGTTAATTGTGTATATTCAGTAGTTTGGATACTTCCCACAGTTTTGCCTTAAAGCGAGCAAAGCATGAATTGAATTTAAAAACTAAATTAACCAAAAACAGTTTCATCAGACCTGTACTGAACCGAATGACTGCTCCGAGTGCGTTTGCTACTCTATGTGATCGGGTAGTTAGAAATCACTGTAGATAGGGCCTACATGGATTCATAGTGTTGACATTTTATTATGCACTGCCACAACCAGATTTGCTGTCAACTAGCACAAAGGTTTATCAGATGGCATTGCAGTTTTATTATTTACATATTACGTAATGACCAAATAGCCCAGCAGGCACACAATTTAAAATATTTAATATATATCCAATTCAGAGTGCCTTTAGGGTGTGTAGTGTAAATTCCTGCCAGTGTCATGTTTGAGATAGTTAATATTCAAATAATTACAGAGTGTATATGAAGGGTTCCACTTGAGAGATCCACTTGCTAACAGCGAATAAAAATAGATGTTTTGTTTTTTTGGTCACATGAATGGTGATAGCAGCCACAGGAGTTGAGTTGGCAGTAAACCGGAAACATGACAACTTTACTGTAGCTGAAAACATCCCGATTAACAGCAGTGTTTTTACAGTACTGCTGCTACTCAGGGTATAATCCCCTGAGACATTTGGGAGCAGTTTGCCACAAATGAGGCGTTTGTTTGCCCAGAGGGGCATCCTTTTGTACGTATGAACCTGCAGAAGTTTGTTTCAGACAGTATATGCTAAGCTTCACACTGCAGTTGGTAGATGTTCTCAAAAAGCAAAGCAGGCCATTTGAACAACACAAACATTAACAACTGCATTTTGTTGGCTAGCATTAGAACATTACTACTCAACTCCTCAGAAAACACTACAGGTAGGTAGGTAGATTTGGGTATAGTTACTGTATTTTGGCTCTAAAATAGAGCGTCCGAAGCATTATCTTGGTGTGTTGGAAAACACAGCTATGTCTGAAACGACTTGGCCCCCAGCCATGTCGCAAATTAATCCAGCTGGAATTTGCTACCAAGCAGTTTCTATGGTAACCAATGTTACAGGGGGTGGGCAAGGTTCTCAGTTGGTTATGTGACGAGGCCGGCTGCCATTGGTGGGTGGCTTGGCCTGACTGGGTGCAGAGACTGTGTCAAGTCGGCGGCCATCTTAGCGACGCAGCTCTGTCCCGTGGCCGTGGCGGAGTACCCTGGAGTAATAGTCTGGCAGTGGGCCACGGTGTTACGCAGCGAGCGCTGTGGAACATGACACAGCCACGGTGCAGCCCGACTCCAGTCTCCCCGCACACAGCTCTGAGGTCCGAGGACTGCGGAGGCCCTTTGAGGACCTTACAGAGGCCAGGGAAGGTCGCTGAAATCCACGGGGCCCCCCAGGCCGGCGTCGGCCTCCAACAGGGACATGATGACAGCCATGGCAGCCTCGTCATTACTGGGGCTACTGGAGCCAGTCTCGTCCATGATGTCGATGCTCAGGTGGGAATTATCACCTAAACACACACAGCAGTAGACAACACTGGCTAAGGCACATTAATACACTTTAAACACTATCTAATCTATGTGATTATGATTATGAGTGGCTAATGAACTGAAATGTGTGTGTGTATACGCACTCATGATGGACTGGTTAGAGTAGGGGTATCCTATAGAGTCGGGTCCCGCGATGATGCCTGTCGAGGGCAGGTCGGGGGTTCCTCCGTTCTGAATCTATACAGGCAGTGTACGGGTTAGTGTTCATTGTTTGTTCAGTACGCCACCCATTGTCAGGGTGCTGGAAAGGTATGTCCTTCCCTACATGAATTTCAAGTGAGTATTGACTCCATGCTTTTTGTTACTATTGGCCTCATGCACGCATGTTAGCAAGCGCGGTGTAAAAGCGAGCGTAGCCAGACCGCATTTCACGATGGATGTAGCTTACTTGTCTATATTATCAGACATGGAGATCGTATTTATACCCCAAATTAATTATGTTGAAGAAGTTGAATAAATATGTATTTTAACAGCAAACAAGCAATCTATGCCTCTTGCCACTGCTTGCTTCCCCTGTTCAAAGAATCGCGGTAACTGGGATAACACCTGCTTTTCAGAGGCGCAGAATTTTCACTGCAAAACCGACCTGCGCTTTGCATCCATGCAGAACATGGCTTTAGCCATGTGAGTCCTGTGCCGTACATGCAATGCCATGCCATGAGATGAAAATATGCCTAAAACAGGCGCTAACACGCAGTACATGATCAATCAGATTTGCCTGAGAACAAAATGTAATTACTGTATGTGGGGCCATTCAACATATAGAAAGTGTTACGATTAGTAGCCAGGAAATGTAATTTACTTCCCAGCCTGCAATAATAAGGCAAGATATTCTCTATTGATCATTACAACTGTTCAAATAATACACCCGGTTGGAAAAGTCTCTCTCGTAATTTTTAAATAATAAAATAATATTGTGTGTTAGAGGTTGGCCTTATATAAGATGATATTCCAGGTTACATGCACAGGTTACATGTGTGTGTGTGCACGCACGCACACACACACACCTGATCTAGAGACAAACTGCAAAAGCGCATTTGACAAGAAGAGGGAATACTGATAGCATTGCTCTCAAATGACATAAAAACACCTGCTATGAAAAGAAGACTTGTTTGTGCAGGTCTAGCCCTTGCAGATAATAATGAAATGTGCCCGTTTTTTTAACTTCTCATCCCCTGGAGAACAGGTAATAAAAGGTGTTCCGGTGATTCCTAGCAATGTGCGCGTGTGTGTATACACACATTACCTTCTTGCCTCCGGGGGAACAGGTGTCTGGAGGAGGGGTACTGGTGATGTTTAGAGGACTAGAACCACAGCTAGAGGGGGACGAGCCGCGGATTTTGCTAAATACAAAAGACACAGTATAAATACAGTTACAATAATGATTCAAGTAACATCCAGTTATTTACATTTCACTTGGACTAAACACCAAAAAAACTAAATCCCTCAGCAGAAATTCTATATAAAACTGATTAGTCGCTCAGATGATATAAAGTTGTGTTGTGCAATTAATCAAAATGTCATCACATTTTCATATTCACTCCTAACAATTACAATAACAAAAAATAACAAAAAAATGTAAGGAACATTTCACAGTTGAAGGTTTTTCCACTGTTCGTTGTTTTTTTTAAGTGTAGTAAGTCAACAACAACATATTTTCAAAGTCAATGAGTAACTGCATTCAATAATCGTGATTTAAAATTGACCGAAATAATCCCAATTATGAATTTTCTTCTAGAAATCGAGCAGCCCAAATACAAAGCGTAAGAGACAATGTGAACATTTTTGATCTCACAAACCACCTAGATCAGACCAAACTAAAAAACTAGCCATCCAAATCTCCCGCTGGATTCTTTTTTAATTTTTTAAATTTAATTTATTCATTTATTTTTATTATAATAAAAAACATAACTTAAACCCCTTGTGCATCACAGTCTAATTTAGCTCAATTGCTGCCGGCGTATAAGGGCGACAGATGGAGAGGCTGGGCAGCTCCTCAGACCAGGTGGGGGAGAGTGAACAGTAAGGCCGCCGCGGTCAGCCTGGTGGAGGAGACGGCAATGGCCGCGGGGGATTCGGCGTTCTGCTGGTTTCTAACAACCGCAGGGTCCAGTTTAGCTTGTGCTCAGACACACCTATGAATCTCCATCACTTCCTCTGCGATCATACGGCCAATCTTTCCTGCTCCTGCCCTGGTGCCGCCTGGGATGCCAGGAACCATCTGCAGCACACGTCTCCCACCGCCACCTGTCAACAGAAGACACACAGCCCACCAATCACCCAACCGGATGTTGCCTCCCATACTAGACTGTAGCTACCTACACTGACAAGACACGTCAGTGTGGATATTCTTCAGTGGCAGAGGAAGATGTAAGGAAGTTGACCGTAATGGAGGAAAATTGTAAAAGCTTTACTATGAAAATCTGAATTGTCCAAAAGCAGAACTGACTGATCAGATTAAAATATATATAAATAAATATATATATACGCAAATGGTGCATCTCTACTACAACACTGTGTTTCAAACTCAGCATGTTAAGATTCTAACATTTCTTTTGTACAATTCAAGTGCCTCAGTCACCACACTGGTAAGCCATTAAAAAGGCTAAACGCCAATATGTTACCTTCAGAAGTGAGAACACTGTCCATGCTCTGAGGAGAAGCAGCAGACTGTGGATAGTCTGACCCTTCCATCACAGGACACCTGCACCAGACCACATGCTATCCGTTAGCTACCGTTAGCTATTCATACACCATTTAGCTGACCGTATTAAGCAACAGACTTAAGTAACATTTGAAATGTGTACAGGTACTGTACTCCCTCCTCACATACCAGTGCATCCATGGTGACGCCCCTCCCTACCTCAAGGAACTCCTTACCCCACAAACCTCCACACGCTCTCTCTCCGTTCTGCCTCAACATACACTCTGGAAGCTCCCAGGACCAAAGCTACGTACTATGGGAGATAGGGCTTTCTGCTCAGTCGTTCTCAGTCTGTGGAATGCTCTATCTGACCACCTTAGGACACCACAGACTCTGGATGTTTTTCAACGTGACCTTGCACCTATTTAAGAAAGTTTTTGGTTGATACCGTTTCATTTGTGTTATTTGATGTGGTGTTATTGGTATTTTCTTTGTCCTGTAGCACTTTGGGATTTATTTTAATTTAACGAGCGTTACAAATAAAATTTTGTATTATTATGTTAATGTGTGTCTTAGGCTATGTGGTGCGCAATGAGAGACAAAAAGCAGAACCTGAATAGACACTTGCCTTGTTAAGCTGCGTAGCCTGTGTCCTTGTGCATAGACACACGCTCTTCAAATGTAGCCGGGATGCTTCTAGTAAGCTTCAAGTAGCTCAACAATGCCAAGTGCAAGGGCATGCTCTCCATTGTAAACACTATGCAAGCATCTCCAGAGTACTCACGAGACAACCGTGTTGGTGGAGACGATGTACTCCACATCCTTGGTCCAGGGGTTGGTGAAGCTGAACCAGCGGCTCCTCAGCGTGATGAAGGAGCCATCTTTGATCTTGAACTTGTAACAGTTAGTGTTGATCTTCTCCCTCATCTGAAGGACTAGGCGCACACACAAAATATCAACCACCGCTGCAAAAACTGGCCCACATAATAATAAAAGTTTGATCAAAAAGATAACGTACAAAACTAGATTAATCATAATAATAATGTAATAAATATGTGTGTAATCCCCACATAGCGAACCACTGCTATACAAACTAGGGCACCTTGTCTGTGGCACTCTGCCAGGTGGCTGATGTCATCCTGATGGAAATACTCATAGAAGGATGTTCCTAGCAACTCTTGCGGCAGGTAGGCGAGGATAGCGGTGGCTCTGGACACAAGATGGACGAATTTACTCCGATTTACACAATTAAGACATGCCAGAGAGACACGTGTGAACGTGGAAAAACACTGAGTTCTACCTCAATTACACTTTAATCATACCAGGCTTACCCAGACAAAAGATAGTTAGCATTAGGTGGCTAGCCAAAGGAAAACACTAAAAAACCTGTCCGTGCCATACTTCTCCTCACCTCTGGTCAACGAAGACAAACTTCCCGTCGATGGCGTGCCGCGAGACGTACTCTGTGGGTTTGACCCGAATGTCTGCGGGGCTGGGCTGGGGGACGATGTGGGGGTGCAGTCTGCCGATGGCCACTAAGCAGCTCAGGTTGCAGCCTTCGTTGTCGGGCTCGTTGTCCTCGTCCAGACCCATCTTGGTGGGAGGCCAGCTCTTCAGGTAGCCTGTACTGTGGATGGTGCAGAAACTCTTACGATCCGCTGTGGGGGACGACATCGGGGTGGGGCAGAAGGCTGTGTTAGGGGGACAAGTGTCACAGTTCACTGGAAAAGAAAAGGTCAGGCCGACGAGGACCAGAAAATGGACAGTAACGGACACTGCTTTGTCAGTGAAGAAGGTTGTTGAAAATTTGGGACTGGAATTGTTCGGGAAGAGACTAGCCCCGACACTTCTTTTACAGGACACACGTTAGAAGGTTCACAGACCAAATTCAACCATTGAAGCCTGAAGTCATAGTAGACACTCCTGTTTCGTTTAGAAAGCTACACAAACTACTATTTTCTGTGTTTAAATATTGAGAGACTCAAGATGCTCTTGTTCCCAGTCTGTCAAACATTTAAAACGAACGAGTGAAATAGCTGAGATATATTGTATAACCTGTTATCGGGATCATAAAACCTCAGTTTAATTCCCATTGAGTTCTAATTAGAAAGTAAAATGCATGTTAGTCGCACTGTCATAGATCATGACCTTCAGACAATGCAATGAAAAGAAAGTAATATGATTTAACTGGCCCGGTTATATTATATCAAGTGTATTATATACATGCACATACATATAATGTTGTTGCAATATAACAAACCTATGTTTCCAGGCATTTCTTTAAACGAGCAACCTAGTCAGGCAAGATAAATGAGGAAGTCTACTTCCTTAGTTGTATCACGTAACCCTATCATATTTACAGAGCCGTGATTCCTTGTTAACACTAAACAGAGATGGGGGGTAGGGGAACTAAATGCTGCCTTAGGTGTAAAAGAAATACAGTTACTTCACTGCTGTCTTAACAGGATAAGGTCAAGTATGCATGGTAGTCATTTACCATTTATCCGGCAACTTTCAATAACAGAGGCAGTCACTTATTTCAAATTAACTAAGTTAGAACATTATTGCTTTCAGGAGGACAGGAGACAAAGACAGACAATGTTTGGGATACTCACTATAGAGTAAAGGAACACAGCAGAAAGTTACGAATGAAATAAACTCAATACATAAAGAGAAGCGTACCTTTCTTCTTGGAGCAGGTGGAGGGGAAGTCCTTGTCCTCTACTTTGACAGATGGCCGGTTGCACTTCATTCTGCAGAAGAAAGAACGCCTGGCGCCCGAGCAGAGTCGGGACGGGCCGGGCGTGATGTCCGTCTTCACTGGCAGTCCCGCTGAAAACACACAGACACACACACACACACACACACACAACCAGTAAGGCTGCTGATCAACTCCCTACAGAGATAAACGTGCTAGCAAATGTAGAATCAAATCAACACAGGTGCCTGTTGCTTACTCTTAGCGTCGATGAGTCTCTCGCGGGGGGCCGTATCAGAGGAAGACAGCTGCTCTTTAACCTTGGCAATGTCCTTGGGGTGAAGATAGTCAAAAAGACTCTGACCTATCAGGTCGTTCTGCAGAAGCAACAGTGGGGAATGACAACACGATGAGAATAATAAGAGAAAAATAAGAGAAACAAAGAAGATATACTTACTTATACTAGGAAACTAGAAAGAGACAACTACATTTAGCAACAGAATTCAGTAGAGCAGATATAATCCTTACTACTTCATGAAACTAGGTCATCATCACACTATTATATTGCTTGTCTGTAGTTCGACCACAATGACTCATAATCCTCCTGATGTGCTCTATTGATACTGAGTGTTTACATAATCAATAGTGGAATGTGTGTTTGTAAATGTAGTCCTCAAGAAACAAAAAGTCTATCATAAAGCATGCAGTTTTAAATTCAAGATAAATAAAAAACAAAAAATGTCACTATAGCCTGGCAATGTTCAAATTAAATTGAGCAAAAATGCACCCTTTAATCTGTTAATAAAAATATGTATTACATTATTTTGGAAAATAATGTTTAAGTTTTTTCCCCAAAACAGTGCATTTAATAGTTACTGTATAATATATAAATAAGATTAAGAATATCAAAATGATAAAACACATTTTTGCCCAAGGCTCTGAATGCTTGTATGTGTTGCCTATCACAATTTAAAAGGCTTTAGCAGAATAACATCTAAGAGAGCTAGCTTGTCTTGCAAATTTCACACAGTAGCCATGTAAGCGAAGTCATGAAGTGTTTAACATACCTGGCTATAATTGAGGATCTTGTAGACAGACTCCGACACAAAGAGTATCTTCCCACGGTCACACCCAACGACAAACAGGAAGCCATCGGCAGCCTAGATTTATCACAAAGGCGTGTATAGTTACATGGAGCACAACCTTCGCCTCAGACTTTCTGCTGTGTCCTAGTTGACCTGTTCAGATCTAGAGCAGATACCGTAGGTTACATTGTCACAACACAATGCAGACAGACCATTTGCAAACATTAGGAATTAGGATTAGGCATCATGCTCAATCGTGGAGATGGATACGACCACCAAACATATTGCAGATGCCCTTTTCACCCTGAAATTAATTTGCCTTCTATAAAAGCACATTACAATCAAAAGCAACGTTGTACAACCGTACACCGCAGTAAATGCTGAGGGCTGAACTCACGCGTAGTATCAAGTGCTTTAGTTCGTCATCTGAGAGAAACGAGGGCTTGTAGTTAGCCTCGGTGTACGGGTTAGCGGCACCTGAATAGAGTACGGAAACAACCATCAGAGTATTGTCCGGTTACCACATTACGCCGACAGAATGCAGACGCCGACTACAACAAGCATGCTAGAAGCTGTAACAAGAGGCCTAAAACAAATGATGTTAACGTTAAATACAACTCCCCAAGAGGGGTAAGCTAGCAGCAACCGCCATCTTATACCGTATGTAGACGTTTGTCCTTGCTGCTCCTCACCTCTCAGCGTCTTCATGTGCTGCACAGCCATACGTAGGACAGTCAGCTTGTCCAGTTTGCGGGACATCGCATTACAGGTGGGTACCAGTGACGCCAGTTCGTCAATAAAGCTGTTCATCTTGTCCCGTCGTCGCTTCTCAATCTGGCTGTGGGCCTCTCTGTGGACAGTCAAGAGGAAAACACAGTGCATTAGCAAACAACTGCAACTAATAACTAGTAGCTAACTACTTAGTGAGTGTATACCAAGTGTAGCATGTATATTATGCTCGTGTTTGGCCAATATAATAAAGCATCACAGTTCAGTCTACAAACTGCCAAGAAAAGAAAAGAAAAAAAGCAATAAAATACTAACTGATCTATAAATGACAAGAGTACCTGGCATTCTTTATCCGGCCTTGTTGGTCACTGAAATGACAAATAACAAGAAGATTTTACAAAAGCTCTCTCCCCCTCCCTCTCTGAAGTGATTGCTTGCAATAAAAAACATAAGATACACACCCTTTTGGGGGCCTGTGTCTAAAAGCACTGATTTACGCTGCTGAAGAAAACAAACTTAATCATTTATATAGTGTCACAGCAAGGGGTTCTTACCCTCCTAGTTTATCCTTGTCTGGGTCTGTGTCCCTATGGGGAAGAAATGGTCAATTATCATCACAGCTACAATCTACACTAGTACAATGTTTGAGAATAATAAAAAAAAAAAGTTATTTTCAATTATATACACACAGTCACACATTGTATGTATTGTCTTGCTGTACAAACATTCACATTCAGTCAACTATATTGACTACGTTCTGATTAGAATTAACTTGGCTATTAAGTCTAACCAAGTCATGTTTGCACTTACTCAAATGAGAAGCCATCGATTCTATGAGGAAAAACAATGCGTTAATAACCTTCTTATCAAGCACGGATGGAGTTAAATAGTCCAGGGCAAGATGTACACAAAGACCGAACAGAAAGCATGCACACAGTGTGGTTCTCAAACTGTTAGAGCCAGGACCCCTACAAGACACACCCTCATGTAGCCTGGTATGAGTGTCGTGCTTGTTTAAACTATGATTAGTTCTGTTTGCCTTATCGATTTGGAACCCCTTCATTACAAAGTTATTGTAATGAGGCAGAGCAAATTAGAGAGAACTTGGACCCGTAAGAAACACTGTACTGTAGGTAAGAACCAGCTTGGAGAACCACTAGTATATAGACTAGTGTATTATTGTGAAGACGCCGGTACCCTTGGTAACCAACAGTAACGTGTCAGTACGTATGAGTGCATGTGCACGTACTGGTAGTCAGAGGTGCTGCCCTTCCTCTTGCGGGTGTAGTCCATGCCAGGAGTGCTGATAGAACTGGAGATGAGGTCGGTGGAGCTGGGAGACATGAAGTCAGTCATTGTAGACGAGATGTCCATCCTCTGGTCTGCCATCAGATCATCTGCGACGCAAAATGTATTGCAGGATTCATTTTATCCCCCTTAAATTACGATTTGACCTTTTATCCCCTTATATTACGTTTTACGTGATGGTAAGCTTTTCTGCACAGCCACTGTGAAAAATTAACTGTGACGCACGCAAATAAGTGAATGGATGTTAGGACAGGTGTTGTGCCCAAAAGTGACTTGATGATAAAAAGAGATCGCACAGAGCTCTATTGGCGGGTGTTGGCTATAGTGCGTGCGCCCGCTGGCAGAGCTGGGGGACATGGAGCAGTGTCTGGTGTAGCCAATACTCTGTTAAGGTAGCCAAGGCCAGTGTGTGCGAGTCTCTCTGTGTGTGCGCATTTCTCTATGCTTCTCTGACATCTGGAGCCGTACATTTCTCCACCAGTCACACGAATAGCCTCACTCTCCGACGTACCTAAAACTAGAAGCTATTTAAGTTATATGCTAGCGGGACACGTTACATGAGGAGCTTGATGGTGTGTGCATGTTTAACATCAATTCCGATAAGTTGCGATGGCGCATGCAAACATCGGACCCGATTAGGTGACATCCCCTGTAAACAGGTAACATCCACTGTAAACAGGTAACCCGAAACGACAAAAAAAGTGTCCATGTAAACCCAGCTATTGTTGACTTGAACAATCTAAAAAAAAGATTGGTTTTGCTGAAATATTTCACCGTCATACTTCTATTAGTAGAATATATGTTTTCGGTTTAATTAAATAAGCATAGAAAAACATTTGGAAGTGAAAAGGTCATTACACAGTAGGGAAGGACTTATGAAGAACCACTCACCGCAGATGTTCATCACAGCCTCTGTGTTAAAATCATCTCCTTCCATCCACTCTAGAGCCCTCGACTGCAGGGACACACGCATGCGCGTACGCACACACACACACACACACACACACACACACACACACACACACACAGAGACTTAGTAGCATGATGGCAATTTAACATCATTGTAAAAAAATTAATTTTATTAAGCTACTGGGGGGAAAAAAATAAATAAATACTTTGATGCAGTTCCCAAACCTTGGGCACTAGAAGACATCCTCTGTTATTATTAGAAAACATTTAGAAGCAGATTGCCTACACAGACCGAGGCAATCAATTCCAATGTACACATTTAACAACTATTTAACCTGAATGTAAAGGTGCTTTTTGTGCTACTCTTTACCATTATCTTGGTCAGACTGTATTTGTGTAGCAGAAATTGACTTGATCAAAGCTGATAGCTCACAACCTCTCCTGTACACACTACACAGATACAGGCCAGGGTAGCAAGCTACAGTATTAACCACTTCAAGTCAAAAGGGTTAGCGACCACTGCAGTAAGGCGAGGTTGGGGGGGGGGACTATGCAGTTTCCAGAGAAACACACCAAAACTCTGGGGCAATCTGGGTCAAACATGAAGCATAATCACATTGTGCGCTTGAAGAAAAAGGAAGTAACTACTCCTACTGTCACTTAACAGAAATAGACAATTTTCACAACTGTTGCCATGTTTTGTCAGGACTAATCACAGAACATAGACAGATCCACAGACAGGCCTATCATAATTTAGGCTCTCGGGCTAAGAGTGTACCTGGATATGAAACTTAAACAGGCCTTCTGGTGTGGCTTGGAATGAACAGGATAAGTCTGGTCTGTTTAGATTCACAAACTAGTCTCATTCGGTTTGATAGGATCTGGAGATAGTCTTTGGAGTAGCTGGTCTACCTGCAAGAAGACAGGGGAATATTCTAAATAAAATCCATCAGATGTTTGAGAGATAATTAAAGCATAACTTATTACTAGGCAGTTACTGTACAATTGTTTACATAATCAAGCTAATGATTTGTTTCCCCTCTGAGAAATAACAAATTGTTTGCCTTGTTTGCCTATTTAAAACATCTCAAGTCCATTTCATCCCCAGTTGACACACAGCTAATTATCTCATAAAATGACAATGACACATGATTACCCCATTTCTGACTGCAGTACAACAAACAGTGGGAAGAGCTAAAGAGACCAGCTGTTTATTTGATGTGCAGACAGATACCTGCTCACTGACTGAATTAGTAGTTTATAAAAAGGAAAAAGGTAGCTACACTCCTCAGTTGTTGCAATATTGAGTGGTCCGCACATATCGCTGCTTCGCCCCATATAGCGCTCAAAGGCTGACATCTATATCGACCAATCCACTATAGCCTCAGCAGTGATGCAGAGGGAATGTGGGGCACTGAGAGCGTAATAATGCAAGTATTGCAATTATGTCTGCTTTAAAAAAAACAAAGCATAATTGGTGACAGTTTAGCTTTGATGGAAAAGACATTAAGATTCCAGAGAAAGCGTAATGGAGTAAACTGGGGCCTATTGAAGGTTATGTTGCTTCTGAATCCCTGAACCTCAGAAGTGGGTCACCTAAAGGTTGAAAAGGGAAGAGAGAGCTCAGAGTTGAAAGTTTTGATACAAAAGGCTGGAAAACCCCATTGTTTAAGTGCAGCATTAGGTCAGGAAAGGCTCGGCAAGCCATTTTAGTCGGCTAAAGCTCTGGGCTAGAAGAGAAAAACCACTGTGTCATGACTGAACAGTGAAAGGAACTAGTGCCGAGTAGAAACTAGGTCAACTTGTCTCCATGGTCTCAAACTGGCCACTGGCCAGGTTCCATTTCAACTATTACCTATGCTTCTTCTACAGGCAATCACCAGCTCAATTTCTCTAATTTACTTTGTACGTCCTCTCAAGTCACGCAGTAGGTAGATTGTCAACTTGTCAACTGCCTAAAAGTCAATTAAGCCACCTAGCAAATGTCAAATCTTAAAAAAAAGGTTGGGCCAGTTATTCTTGAGAACAAAAACACCTCTCCCTTCAATGCCATAGGGTGTCCCTCCCGCATTGCAAAGCCTAGAGCATTGTTGTTGTTAGCGGTGTTCACCACTTTATGTTCCTACTTACGGAGCCTGGGCTGTGTAGAAGTCACTTTTTCAGTAGGCACAGAGAATGGTAATTGGTATTTTATATTTTAATTTGGTGAATTTAACAAAAAAAGTGTATTTGCTTCCAATCGCTAACTTTACCTTTAAGATAATTAGTTGTAATTGTCTGAAATGTTGGCTGTGAATGTGGCACCACTGTCACTACATTCATGCTTCATGTTTGTAAATGGTCCTTGAATTAAAAGGCACATCTTCACCTCGACTGTCAAAATCAAGCATGTTCAATTGTAAAGCTAAGGAGTATGGCATTACTTGACAATATCTTCCAATTATCAAGATTTTGGAAACCCATGACCCCTGCTTGATATTGTACCACCGCTCCGAGGAATGACGCAATAGTTACCGGGAACAAAACAGATCCCTGCTGATATCTTGGATTATAAACAGAATACCTATAGTTTTAGCTCTGTTGCCAGATAGTGATTCATTTAAAACTACATGACATGGATTAGCCAAACATGTAAGTAATAAGTAAGGCTTAGGTTAAAAGCACTCAAGAAAGCTTTGACCCAAAGCATTTTTGGTCTTTCTGTAAGCAAGAGAATCTTAAACAACCTGCAGACTGATGATATTTAAAAGTGACAATAAGATTAACTTTATGTTGCATTCCTACATTATAGTAATACTGTATACACAAAATACTTGCATGCCAGTAGCAGATATGGTAATAATTAATTTTAACTATTAATTTCATTTTGTGATTAGTAAACTGTTCCTGCATTGGCATTTAGCAAAACAAAGGTTGTAAATCACTAGTGGACTAATTGGTCAAGGTAACCTAAATACCTTTTGTGGACTATGATTATGCAAACTGCTATGATTACAATCTACATTGTTGCTCACTGAGAGCTCATCAGCACTGATATGAACAGTAACTAACAGTAACAGCAAGAAAATATATTACACTAGCAATAAACAATATCTATATTTCATGTGGAATATCAGTAATTATAAACACCTACAACATTGTGATTACACTACTGCAGTTGTTAAATAATTAATTGGACATTGTTACGATACTAGCCTAAATGTTTTGAGAATAATCGTGAATCCACAACAAAAAAGAAAAGTTAAATACTGTGCTGTACTGAACTGCGCTTGGTGAGCGCACTGACAGTATTTCCAGCCCACATCCTAACCAAAAGCAAAATACAACATTGGATTTAAAACACAGTGGAGGATGGGTTTGTTACATTTGTGTTGCCAAAAACTTGTAATGATATTTCTAAGATACAAATTGGCTCTACTACTGTCCTAGCAGTAATAACCTACATCACAATTCTGTCCGGAGCGTGTTCAGCATCCATGTTATAGTGAATGCGTTTCATGAATGATGGAGGCTATGCTGTTACCGTACTGGTCTACGAGGGTAGTTGTTTTTTACCAAATTGTATACATACTGTACATGCGGGCCTGTTTACATCTATATTAATAGCATGGGTTAGCATTGCTGACTTATTCGATCGTGCTGCTGTTGTTAGTAAAAAAAAAAACATACCACGGAGAATGAACAATGCATGTCATTTTACACATGTATTAGTTTACATTGCCAGTCAAAATGGGTGGTTAATACAATTCCATATATTCACACGGTAATATGAATCGCAGTGGCTAACGCTAGCACGAGTGCTAGCGAAGGAACGCAAACTGTCAAGAAAATGGACTTGGCCAAATAGCCAATGTCCCTCCCCTGCTGTACTCTGGAAAACACTGACATGACCACACAGCTCAGGAGGAACATCGACGTTTTCCGTAATAGCTAAAAAAAACGCATAACGGAAAACAACCATAACGGGTAGACTTATATTCGATTTATACTTACATTGGATCCGACGGGTTATGCCGATCCATTGATAGCTATGTAAAATGCAGTGGCAATCCCAGCGATTGTCAGGACTGTGACATAAACGTTTTTCTATCGGTGACCCAGTTTCTGTTCCCCGTCATGCTTGTCGGACCACTAACCTAGTTTTTTCAACCAATAAGAGTTAGAAAGCTGCCATAGGGACTTCCCTGACCAATTAGAAAACAGTTCACGCTAGAAAAATATGATGGGCATGTTCGTTGTCCAGTGAGGACCAAGATAGAAGGGAGGCATATTTAGCTTACGCTCTCTCTTTCTGTGTATGTATGTGTGTGTGCGTGGTGTGCGAGTATGTGCATGTGGTGGTAACAGTCATTCCGTTTTAGTAGGTTATTATGCGTACGGTACTACTACACTAGTTGGCTGGCTCATCCTAATGCCTGACACGTTTTTCTTAATGTCTGTAGACTGATTAAAATATTGATCTAGTGATTATATAGGCTAGCCTACTATTTCCTGTAACGTGTTAACCAAGGAGGCAGGATACTTTTATGGTAATCAGTAAACATATGCAGCCTACATATACTAAATATATTTCATTTAAAGTAGGCTATTCTTATGAATGGAGTAGGGCTACTTATGTAGGCCCATTCGTTACTCTTCATGTCAGACGCATATTGGTCAAAAGAAGCCTGCTATGAATCAGCTCTGACCTAGAAAAGAAAACTGCCAGGCATCACAATTTCAGATAGCATATTCCTGCTAAATAAGACAGGCAAATAAAATCATGCATTTTGATTGTTATACTGGTTACAATAATTTACGTTATTTATAATCCATTGCATTTATTGCATAGGCTATAGTCTAGCTAGCAATATTTATTCTGAAAATAAATTATTCAGATAGGCTACTTTTGATTTTGTTTGAATCAGCACCATTTTCCAATAGCCTGTAGGCTGTTAATTACTCCTTCAATGTCTGGTATTATTTGCTAGGATTCCCATTCCACAAATCACCCATACAATTGTTTGGATTTATGTTTCATACATTTTATTTTAATGATTTTTCGAGTTTTTATTTGTTTTTTTATTCATTTATATTTAATGAATATTTATATTTTTTAATTATCTTGGTCAGTGTTTTTGTGTGCGAGGTTACTGTGCAACAAAACGTCCATCATAGATAACCGGTCGATTAACATGCTATGTAGAACTTTATCACTAGATGGCAATATTGAGTCATTAGAAAAATGGGGCTCAAGCGCAACCTTTTAACCACGTTGGTTTCAACAGCGTGTTTCTTAATTGAATTAATATAGCTCTCCCTAACAATCCAAACATACGCCATTAATGTCTCATACTTTCGTTTAAAGAAACAATATAAGATATGTTCCAATATTTTAACATTTTTATTTCGTCAACATTCAATATTATTTAGAATCTAGCAATCTAAATAAGAGTTACATTTAGGCTATATTATTTTTTTAAACATTAAAAGCACACATTTTTAAACATTGTGATTATGATGATTGTTATTCGACTTTCACGGTTTATTCGTTTTATAACATATGTAAACTACACACAGACTGGGCAATAGGCTTAATAGTGTTGTTGTGCACGCCCCCAGAAGGTTATCACATGGCAGGTGATTGTTGAGTTTCGGGAGCGCGCAGCACAGAGGGAATAGTCAGTCTCGGCGCTGTACAATCAGCGGACGACTGGAATTACTTCTTGTTCCTATACCGAATGTGACGGTGTGCGTGTTTTTCGTTTTTGCTTTCGCTGAGCTGAAGCTTTGTTGTAACAAAGTTCCGGAGAAGACAAATATTGTAAGTATGCTAATTACACTTGTTTAGGCTGCTAGAGTCGGCGAATGAATCTATATGGGCTGCTGGTCTTTATTTTATTATTTTATCATTATTTATTATTTTAGGAAATAGAACAGTTACATATTGTAGTAGGTTGTAGTGGTTAAACTGAAACGCAAA
This sequence comes from Forbesichthys agassizii, assembly GCA_026546735.1. Taxonomy (NCBI): domain Eukaryota; kingdom Metazoa; phylum Chordata; class Actinopteri; order Percopsiformes; family Amblyopsidae; genus Forbesichthys; species Forbesichthys agassizii. The sequence continues at coordinate 9,702 of JAODLL010018953.1, read as the reverse complement.
AGCCTCACCGAGTTATTTGCATAGGTCAGCTTGCAGCCTACCTGTCGTTTTACAACACGTTCTCACTCCCAAGTCGTTAAGTATATACTATACTTAACGACTTGGGAGTGAGAACGTGTTGCGTTTTATGAGCGTGTCTGCACCTGAACCAGCAATATGATCGTAGCTGTCACATTCAAATAGGCTCAACTATACGCACCTCAAGTTAGTAACCTATCCTAATTAAAAGTTATGATAGGTTAGACGAAGTCATTTACATGGGATAACAGTTTATATTGAAAGTTTTATATGCTGAGACGCATAGCCGCCGTGGAGTATGATGTTTATGCACTGACACGTGCTGTGTAATTGCAGATCATCAATTTCTGACAGCATGAAAGATTGAGTGAGAGAGGGGAGTGCTGATATGCAAATTATAGAATGTCGTCTAATGTGCGGCTCCCCTTGGCGTGATCATCTGTTGCATCCAGCACATGCACTCACCCACGCACGCACGCACGCACACGCACGCGCGCGCTACAGAGGCTACTTGAGAGGGCCTTGAATACGGACAGTCTTTGTGAGCTTCCGACCACCGCAAACAGTGGACCGGTGCCTCTTTTCCATTGCAAATGTGTTTAAAGGGGAGATAAAAGGCATCATTGCGGCTATTTGGAGAGAATTGATTAAACCTGTTATGGTTGGCATTAGTGCACAGAAGAATAGACTGAGATAAAGCAGATACAGTAGAACAACAATCCATATTTATATATCACCTTTATGAACAGAGGTAAAAAGTCCTTTGACTAACACAATTAAAGCACAATACTGAGACAGCTAATAGACCAATAATAGCAATACTAAACAGAGATTGATAATAATGAAAATAAAAAAAAACATTAAATGCAAAAGTTGGTTATACTGTATAAAGGAGTACTAACTACATGATGAAAAAGTGATGAGTAAAATCTAAATCAAATCGAACAGGGAGCGAATGGAGATAAGCAAGGAGTGATATGTCATATACAACCAATGAGAACCCTCACTGCATAACCTGTTGGAAGAGATAGTTACATTTGGTCTATAGTGGAGCGAGATATTCTATGGACCACCACAAGGAATGTTTTCATTCTAAATATGGTTCTAAGCTGCAGAAAGAACTGGGCTACTTTTTAAACTTGTGTTTCAAACCTCATCTTGGAGTCAAACATAACTCAAGTTAGCAGCTTTACATTGGGGACCAATGCTGTACTATCAGGTTGACGTAACCTTGTGGGATTGAACAATATAAACTTACATTTTGACTCACGTTCTGTGCCAACACTCTTTTTGTCATCATAGTGATGAAAGGAGACTAAACAGCATACAAAACATACATTAAAAGCAGAGCAAAAAGGGATCCCTGTGGTACACCATATGCAATAGGAGGTTTTAACTATTACCTGGTCACTGAAAATATTCTGAAATGTATGAATAAAACTAAGAATAGGGCCTTGATACGGGCTCAAGTGTTTAGACATTCATTAAAATGGCATGGCAATGGTAATGGCTGTAAATTTAAAAGAATTTAGATGGAATTTTAGCCATCAGTTGCTCAAAGGAGGTAATTTAGCACCTGAAACACAGGCTAACTGTATAGCAGTAATAACCAGTTGAGGTTAAAGTGAAGTGATGATTGTTCCATGTTGTCCTATATTAAACATTGCTTGTAGTTGTTGTCAACAACAACCATAATAATAATAATAATAACAACAACAACAATAATTGCATTTGCAACAATATATTTGCTAACAGCAGTTACAAAAACCATACACATAAACCATATTAATTAATTAATTGCGTGACGTAAACACGTACAGTACATGTAGATGTAGATTATCTCCTCATCCCTGTGATCAAAGCCAGAGCAGTACATATTTATATAGCCATGCACATTACAGTAATTCAGTGATTGCCCTGATGTTAACTCTGGGGTGTGTGTGTGTGTGTGTGTGTGTGTGTGTGTGTGTGTGTGTGTGTGTGTGTGTGTGTGTGTGTAATCATAGTACTACTGTAATCCTATGGGCGATAATCCTCTTCTTCCTGACACAGAGTAAAGTAACTAGTGAGGAAATGTATGAGGTAGGAAAAGGAATCAAGGAAATATGAGTTTAGACCTTAGAGAGATAGACCAGTGTCTGCTCGATTGGACAGATGGAAGCATAGTATGAGCATGATGAAAGACGTTTAACCAAGTATGCAGTATTAGGAAGGTTATGAAAGGCACACTTTGAACCGGATAGGGGACATTTAAGTAATGCATTGAGCAAATACATTCTTTGCCACATATGCCCTTTACAAGGTACCTGTGATTAGTTTGCGGACGGGGTGTTCAATTATTATATTGCAGTTGCTTTGATGTTGAAAGGTTCTTGCTGTTTTCCTAAATGTTTCTTGTGGATGGAGGAATACTGCAGCGGTGATGCAGTAAGGATGATCTGAGTAGCTTCTCTATTGGAATAATGGACATTTGTAATGCTGTGAATTTACCAAATGTGAAGTGTCAGGATTATAATAATTAAGACATTATACTACACACAATGAATGAATTACTGTTTGAGGACTACACTTTTTTTTTTTTCTATTCGGACTGTATTTATTTGTTTATCCACTAAACATTGGCTTTAATTGAATTCTCCTGAAGTCTGCAAGCAGTAGCATCCGAGCTCACCCCCAATACAGACATCTGATTTTTCTTTTAGTCGTCAGAGTTATTAAAGAATAAGGCTATAGTAAAGCTTGACATGTCTGACAAGCCATTATTTTCCTTTCCTTATATTGTCCATAAGTTACTTTATAGGATATGGTCAGAGGTCCATTGTTGTCTAAAAGCTATTAAAACATGTCAGAGAGGTATACTGTTCTGTACATAACATTAATTTTTAATTGCAGCCAGCATGGACATAGTTTTTAAAGAAGCGACTTTAGTCTTTTAAGTTTGTTGTACACAATGTCTGCTTTACACTTTATTAAACATGATGTCTCACCAGTGCCTGCACTTGCATCGGGATTACATTTACATGGAGCATCTTCTTAGACCCCAGAACACACGCGCACACACACACAGCCAGCTCATACAGCCCATGTGACTGTAATGTTATCCTGTAATGTGAGCAGTCTCTGTTCTGGTCCAGATAGCTTGTTAGTGGGCTGAAACCTGACTGAGTGAGTGTAACTCTATTCTGTCATAGTTTGTGCCCATCCTTTTGCAAGAATGCAAAATCTGCCGGAATTAAAACATAGTAACACACGCACACATGCACACACACACACACACACGCACGCACGCACGCACGCCCACACACACACACACACACACACACACACACATCAAAACGGAATTCTTCCCATGCACCCATAATAACTACCCCCCACCCCTTCACTTCCAATCACCCACACATGCACACACACACCCACCTACACACTGTATGCGCTCAATGTACTGATTGTGTGATTGTTCAAGGCCCTACACATTCAGTACACTGTGAAGTTTTGCTGCATTACCTCTTCAGTTCAAACACAAACATGCATATTTGGCAGAATGAGACAGTGACATAATTGGGCAAATGCTAATGCTTCCCATTGGCTGTTTCCCTTTGCCTGCCCCTTGCTAATTGGCTAGCCCTGGCTGTCAGATGAGGTTGTCACCATTTCTGATGAGATATGTATTGGTCGGTGTTGACATGTTGTTTTCACAGTGCTGACGCAATGCTGCTGGTCTTTGAGCCAGCTGCTGGTGTCATGACCTCAGGCTGTGTCACAACTTGATGAAAGAGGTGGAAAAATGAAATACAATCATAATGACTTATAATTATTTTGGACAATATGCGGGACACATTATGCCACACCTCTCTAGCTCTGTAGCGATAAAACCATATAGCCTACATCCACGGTATGTTTAATAACTGTTCATTAGTGGCATTTACAGTTGTGTATGGGATGCCTTTTGTGCAAGAAATTTAGCAAAGCATGACTTGTCTGTTTCTACTGTACTTGAATATAACCATGGCTATTATTGGTCGGTGTTTTGAATGTACTTTAAAACTGCACATGCCTTACACTAATTACAACTTCACATATATAAAGCCCAGATACAAGACCAATAGGCAGTGCACCCCACACACACAACATATACCATTACAGTGTTGTACCCACCCAGGCAGAGGTGTGCCCCGAAGGATGTGCACGTTGCTATTCTAACACACCCACCCACACACACACACACACACACACACAAACATTCTGTCAGCTACTTGCAAACTTCCAGCGTGGTGAGATGGCAGCCTGAAAACAAATGCGATGACTGGGTCTCATCTGACTAGTTCCCCTTTGCAGTGTGTCTTCTGATAGATTTGCTTCCACAACTTATTTGAGTTAATTATTTGGCGTGCATGTTCCAGATATTGTCCCAATGTTCCTATGCGGTGGTCCAAACAAAATCCCACAGGTGTGGTCACCTGTGGTCATCAAGGACGACAGCACCACCTTATGCAGTATATGTGCTTTTTCATTGCCAGTTGTAACAAGGTGCATTAATACATTAACATAATACAGTAAATAGGCCTATGACAAATGCCTCTTACAAGTGCTCTGAAAATGTATTATAAAAACATATATTGCCGTATTTGCTTAGACATCAACAGAGAAAGATAGATATTTAGTGACAGGCTATAAGACAACGAGAGAGGGGGCGAGAGAGAGAGAGAGAACGAGGGAGAGAGACTAAAGGTTAGAGAAGGGACAGTGCCCTCTCCCGAAATGCCATTGGTCCCATTGTGTTGATGCTAATTGGTGGCGATTCTGCATTTTCTTGTTGGCTTGGCTGCATTCAGACACACGCACTTACACGCACACACACACACACACACACACACAGAGGAATTACATTTACTCTATGTGACAGGAGGGCCTATGAGCTTAGGTTTTGCTGGTGACACTAATCCAAACAAGCTAAGCCAAATGGGGAGCAACGGTAAACACAATATTTGGTGTGTGTTTGTGTGTGTGAATGTTGAGCCCATCTCCACATAGTTACAGGTTTACACGCATTCTGAGCATTTCTTGTTTCCAGAAAACATTGTCACTACAACTGTCCTTTTTAGCAAAGATGCTTTCCACCTGTCAAGGACTCGTACTCTGCCAGACACAGATGCCTTTGTTATTCGAGGTGGTTTCAGGCTTTATTTACCATATTGGAATCTTTGACAATCTGTTTGTATGCTGTTAATTATTACTGTGAAACCAAGATTAAATGTTTGTGTTAAAGGTGAACAAAAACCTAATTCAATAAGACAATATGCACGTAATAATTACTTCACAGCCCTCGGAAACAGCTCATATTATCGATTTTGTCTGATCAGGTCAAATCAGTTGTCTCGTATTTAGATTATATCAGCTTCATTGAATGCCATGCTGTGTTTGAATCTGCATCTGTACAGTAAATGACATTCATGTCTTTATTTGTATGTTCTTATTTTTTATTAATGTGTCTACATGGATATGTGTGACCATGTGCATCATAAGTTCTGTATCTTTAAGATCTTTAAACATACTTTTAATATTTCAACAATAATGCAAGTGGAAATTATATTTTTGATTGTGTTTTTGAAAATTATGCATTTAAAAAAGCATTGCTGTAACATTATAAGGACACATTATTACATTGCATTTCTCTTTGTAGCCATTGTTACGGTTACTATAGTTATGCAGCATGCACCACACTGGGGGGCTGTTAAAAATTGAATCCAAAACTGAACAGCTTTCAGCAGCAGAATACTTAGTTCCGATTGGCTGGAGCCATAGTTGCTAAGACTACAGTATGTTAGTCTCAGCTTCTTCCATCCTACATCACATAAGCAACGCTGTGCTGAACGTCTGATACATACAGTATACCCTTGTAAGCTCGACTAACTTTCTGGAAGTGAAATAGTCGTTAATAATTGTCTGTATCTGTAATTCTGGTGCAACGCTTTACTTACTAATTTCAGTTGTTGAATGTTTTTTAAACAGTAAGAGTTGTGTTGGTAAGTTTATCAATATATTCCTCTTTATAAGTTTGACATACAACTTTGTCATTGAGTTACATAGTTACGGTCATTGTGCATGTCAGTCAAAATACCTCTCCTGTCATGACGCAGTTATTGACGCAGTTAGCCAGTGCTGTGTCCCAGACTTTAAAGGCTGGCTCTTCTGGCTCAATGTTATTGAAACAAACCTTTAAAATATCTTCCATCCATCCATCCATCCATTCATCCATCCATCCATCCAATCATTAATCCATTAATCCACCCATCCACCTTTGGATCCCCCAGACAGATCTTGCTAATGTGACTCGGGAAAGGGAAGTTTGGGGTCACCTGCTAGAGCTACTGTCCCCGTGACCTGACTCCGGATAATCGGATGAAGATGGATGGATGTTATTGAAGCAAACCTTCAAAATATCTAAAATCAGAAATTCAGATTTATGTTGCAAATTATGTTTTGTTATGGTAAATATTAATTAATTTGAGCAATATACCTTATACTGTAGATATGTGAAAATACAGTAACATACTTAATGATGGGCTGCTATACTTTAGGTGACAAAGGAACCAGACTCGACAATGAGTAAGAGGACAATGCCACATGACACAAACATATTTTTACCAAGAAATCTTCTGCTAGCAGTCATGCAACCCCAGTTCACAGAAAACACAGTAGGATAACTGGACTAGCAGTTAACTTAGCGCTAAGATGATACTTGTGTAGCTTTTCTGTGACAAGACAAGGGGAACGTCCTGCACAACTGCTGTGAAGTAATCCAGCCATGTGTTATCTGACTGCAAGAATAACCCCAGATGGCTCCCAAAAATAAAGATATCTCGTGAATCATAGAATATACATACTAACAAATCACACGAGCCCAACCAAAAAGCATCTGGCGGGCCCCCAGCAGGCCCCAAGCCACGTTCTATGTCTAGTTGGTGATGTTTTCAAAATGCCTTGACCCGCATTGTTGTCTTATGAAGGCTGTCATTCTTACCATGATGGCTGCTAGAAGAACTGCTGTCTCCATTTCCATTGCACAGTGAGAGTGGAGCATGCATTTGTTGACACTACTGTATCATGTGCAGTGTTAGGTAGTTACTCACATAGAAAGAAAGAAAGCAATCCAAGTAACTAATAGTTACTGCATTACAAGAACGATATTTCTGGTCCTAGCAAACTTGGAGTAGGCCAGAGCCATGTAAAGAGAGAGTTGCGTCATCTCCGTTCACACCAGTGGACCGTTTGCTTCACAGCAATGGTGGATCGCGTAGCCTCAAAATAGTTCCCGGAAGTTATCTTAAAAACTAAAAGTTCACTATAAATTATATTTTAAATGTAAATCAGTGCATTTGTTTACTACTAATTACCAAAAAGTTAAGTCATATATCTGTATATATATATTGAAATTGCCCACCAATCACTTCCGGGAACTGTTTTGCCATAGTTTTAGCTTCTCCAGGAACCACGTGACCGTTGAAAATTTCTAAATTCCATTGGCGTGACTATTATTTTCATGGCTCCGGGGAAGGCTAATTGAACCAACCTGTCCAATCATCTGGTTTGAGAGGCTGCAATGTTTTCACTTTGGCTGATTGTTGACTCCTGAGGTTCATTATTGTTCCAATAAAGAGGATTCAATTCTGAAATGTACTGGCTGTAATTTTTCTGAAGAGGCGAGGCAGGGTAGTGATTGTGAATGTAATGTAGTACTGTAACGATTAATGTAACTAATTACGTCCAATACTCAGTAAAAAGTGAAGTAATATTATAACTTTTTGAAGGAGTAATAAGTAAATAGTAACTTATTACTATTTCTGAGTAACTTGCCCAGCACTGATCATGTGATCACGTGTGATCATCCAGTAATCATGGTGCTGCTGCATGCTTACACGCCTCATCAGTTTTTCAGCTCTTTGCTGGTAGTTGACTTAATAAAGAGCACGAGACACTGAAGACATGCTCGTTGGGGTATTTGAACAGTGAACCAGTGATATTTGTTTTGTTATACAGTGAGAGACTTTGATCTCAAACATGCTGCTTTGTCCTACATGTATCTAGTAGCTCCCGAGGTCATCCTGTTTTATGAAAAGAACCTGGATCTTTAGCTTGTAGCTGATTCTGACCACAGCAGGGGTTGTTCAGACTCAATATGCATGCAATGTGTGTGTCTGTGTGTGTGTGTGTGAGAGAGAGAGAGAGAGAGAGAGAGAAATAAAGGACAATGAATGTCTTTGATATCATAAGGTGGTGTTTGCCCGGGTTTTCTAATAAGGGCTAAAGGGAATGCCAACTACGTTTGTTTGGTTTTGCCACTGTAGGTTTAATTAATAATGTTAAACTGCACTTGGACCCAATATACGTAAAACATCTAATATGTTTAAACAATATTCCTAAATTAACCTACTAAATTGGATGTATTGTCACATGCCTGGCAAACAGCAAATAGAGAAGAGAAACTGAGAAGAGTGGAAGAACTTCCTGTTATGCCGGTAACCTTACAAATCTGTCAGTTGAAGACATTCTTCATTCATGTGAAGATGTTTTCATCAGCAACTTATCATGTTATATCCATTGTTGAACAATGAGGCAAGCAAGTGTGTGTGTGTGTGTGTGTGTGTGTGTGCGTGTGTGCGTGTGTGTGCAGGGTTGCCAACTCTCACGCATCTAGCGTGTGTTATGCGTTTTTATGTCCTGTCTCACGCTAGCATGAAAAACGAAATTCCATTGACTTCAATGCATCTCATGTGAAAAAAAAAGAAGAAAAAACAACGCCAAAGCTGTTTCGGTCAATCTGTCAATATTGCCGATTCTCACACCAAGTCATTCTTCAAAATGTGGTATCCCTAGTGTCTATGTGTCTGCGCATGTGTGTGTAGCTCTATGTGGAGTGTCAACATAACGTTTAAACTCCCAGGCTGTCAACACTGAAGGGGGGGGAAGAAACAGGTCCTCAACTGACTTGGGCAAACTAGTTTTTCTGGAATATGTTTTTGTTCTGTGTGAGGTGTAGAGGTGTGTAGAGGTGTGTCTGTTTTGGTGTAAAACCTCAATGGGAATGAAGGCTCTGTAAGGAGACACACAGCAGTGGTGAATCCCACGGTTCTAATCCTGATGCATTGGCCAAATTACTGAGTCGGGGTTAAGGAGGTGTATCTTGGACGATGATGTTAACCTTCTGGTAATACATCTGTTCGTCAAGACAGATCCTCCAATGGTAGTGGAGGAGCGACATATTCAGCGCTGTCGTGTGATCAGTCACTCCACCTCATAGTCACTCCAACTCATAACACTCTTGGTCCAACTGAAGATTTTTATATACAATAGCTTCAATGTTTATCTTATCTTAGAAATAATATAAATGATCTTTCCTTTAGGCTGTTAGCATTACTGGTACCAATCATATATTGGTAATGTAAAGGCTACTCTCTTAGACGTCATCCTTGCTAATACTGTTCAGGCAAATGAGAAATGTACTCGTAGAAGTATACTACGAGTCCATTTTTTGGAAGCTGTCAGACACTTTTTTACATCATAACCCTATGGAGCGTACCGTGTTTTTAAAAGCGCCATAAAACCAACGTAGTAGTAGTAGTAGTAGTAGTATAAATCTTTAATGTCCCCACAGGGCAATTTTCCTTACAGACAGTAGTCAACACG
>JAODLL010018952.1:15532-52773 GCA_026546735.1 Forbesichthys agassizii | reverse complement strand
GTGTGTGTGTGTGTGTGTGTGTGTGTGTGTGTGTGTGTGTGTGTGTGTGTGTGTGTGTGTGTGCGTGTGTGTGCGTGCGTGAGCACTTGAGGAAGTGTTTGTTGACAGAGGCCCAGTTGAAGACATCCTGTATGAGAGACAGACAGGACAAAGCCCTGAGGGTGTGATCCTAGAAAGGAAACACTCCAAATGCAAGACAGTGTGTGCGCGCGCGCGCACACACACACACACACTGTCAGTGCATAGCTGGACATTACATCCGCTCTCGCTCTCCCTCATAGCACCAAGCCCACCCAGTCAGTACCATGTGCTTATTATTGATACGTGTTGCTGTGTTCCTAATGCATGTCGTGTTGTTGAGCGAGCCGCCGTGCCCACTGGCTTATGGCTAAAGCCACGCTTAGCGGCGAGAGCCTAGACATTACCCTGCTGTCCTGGGTCCCAAAAGAGCCCTGCGCAGGCCCTGAGAATGTTATTTTGGGCAGTGGCATGGGACAACTGTCAGCGGGTTTGTTTGTAGAAAGGTTCCCCAGCTGTGTTGGAGAGTCATGGGTGTATGTTTGCTGCTTTATGCTGAACCCTAGCCCAAGCTACGTCTGCTGCCTCCACAGCATGACATGTGTATGACAGGCATGCTTCCACTGGCGTGCTACATGCCTATATACGTGTGTGAATAGCGTGTGTCTGAGTATTGTCTGTGGCTGGTTCAAACCTCGTTGCCTGCCTTCCTACTGTAACACACGGACATCTGTTGTTGTTTGCTTTTCTGGCGCAGAAAGGGCCGGACGATCTAGAACTGGCACAAGAAGAATACTTTGTGATGATTGGCTCCTATCCTTGTAACATCAGCTTCCACAACAACCAGCTGTTCCACTGCACCATCAATGGCTTGCAGGGCTACAGTGAGAGAGAGCTGCCTGTCACAGTAAGTATATGCAAATGCATACATTAGACACGGTGTCACTCAATTACACCACACGCGCACGCACGCACGCACGCACGCACGCACGCACGCACACTGAACAGAACACCCACTGTAGTTAACCATGACTTTATTGTGTTGCAAATATTGCTGAACGGACCCTGAACATCAAGATATAAACCATTAAGCCATCTGTCATCCAGCATCCATGTTTAGACTGTCACTTCTAAACAAGACCAGTCTGTGATGTTTGTTCAAACACAGCATAATGCACAGCCAATGGTGTGTGTGCGTGTGTGCACATCTTTTTATGTTTTATGGATGCTTTGTAGTCCCAGTTTGTGCCTGAGTGAATAAGCAGTCAATAGGGAGAGGGGCGGCGTCTTGCCACATGAAAGTGCGCCAAAACCCGGGTGGGGCAGCGAACAATAGCTCTCGGAGTTTCACCTTTTCATCCACGTCCGTTGCCCCTTTTAATAGAACGCCTATCGCAAACATAATCTAGACCAACATGCGTGTGCATGTGGCACACAGAAACTCCAGAGGCTTGTGGGACGCTGACGCTATTGCTGGCTCATTGTCGTGTTGTTTTGTCTCCCAGCTTTTCTCCTTCAAAATAAAAGAGCGCTGGCGAGGGAACAGCCGAAACCTGCACAGCCCTGATAAAACCAGCCTGCTGACTCGCTCTTTCCTCTCCCCTGAGTTTCGCATTCCCCAGCTGCCAATTCTAGCCATTTTTTTTCCTTTTCTTTTTTTACATGCTTTTATTTGGAGGAGGATGGGGATGGGGTGAGGGGGGGGGGTGGGGGGGGGGGCATTCATCTATATTTAAATATGGCTTAGCCTGAGTGGTTGTTTGAAAATAGCTGCGTGTCGCTGATCTGCCTGCGTCCCTCTGTCGGTGAGGCGTTAATACTAAAGCAGCACTTGGAAGGGTCAGGGAAGGGAAGCGCTCCTTCATTTCTCACTCCCTGTCCCCGTCCTCATATGCCTGCTGTTGTCTCTCTACCTCAGCCACCCCCCTCTGCTTCCTCTTCCTCTTCCTCTCAGGATGTTTAAAACAGACCTCAGGCAATTAAGACAGGCATACTGGCAGGGCAAGGGGTCAAATGAGGTGCCATAACGTGACCCGGGTGGCAGCAGTGTCAGGGTTCACCTGTACCACGAGAGAAGAGCTGATGTTCATGTTCATGTGGTGTGTACATGAGGGTCTGCTAATGCGCCAAGCAAACCCGCGACTTACGACGACCAAAAAGCCTTACGCTAGCTTACTTTCTACATTGGATCTATTTTTGCATGCTTGTATTTCGCCCGGCTGTGAAAAGGGAGGCAGGGGAGAGGTGTTTTCAGACCCAGAGTGAGACAGGAACATTTTCCCCTCCATTACACCAGGCCTGGCTGCAGCAAGCCCCTCATTGGTCTGAGTAAATAAACGCTTTAGACCAGCGAGCAGAAGAGAGGGAGAGGAAGAGAGAGAGAGGGAGAGGCAGGGAGGGAGCCCATTGAACTGGTCTTTAGCATTAGAGGGATTTGGTCTGAGGATTGGAAGCATTTTTTTTTTTTTATCTGAGAGACGTTTTCGTGAAGTAAATTAGGCTCAGGAGAGGGAGCGGACGGGGGCTAGATACCCTGCTGACTCAGCAGACAGCCAAACGGAAAGTCATTTTCTTGTCACTTCTGTGTGTCTCTAAACGAGGGGACTCTGCACATCACCTACTTTAGTGCTGGGCAGGCAGCGTACGTGCACAATGCAATACAAGCATGTGCACGGGCATCAAAGTCACATCCCGGCATGCGTGCGTGCGTGCGTGTTTGGACAATATCACAATGAACACTGAGTGAGTCTCTCTCTCTCTCTCTCTCTCTCTCTCTCTCTCTCTAGGTGACAGTGGGGAACTTCCATCGCACCATAGCCAAGGTCCAGCTGGGCAGTAGTGAGTTGGCCATAGTGGTCTCCATCGTGGTGTGTTGTGTTCTGCTGCTACTCTGCACTGTGGGTATGTAGGGGATGATGGACGTGTGTGGTCTGTGCATTGCAGGTATCCAAGTGTCATGTGGACTAAACATAATGCAAATTGAAGTTGGTAGATAAAACGCCTGTGCTATAATCCAAAATACATTATACAGTAACATTCATGTAACTAATTGTGCGTATAAACATGCTGTGCTTCTCCAGAGCGGGTTGCCATAGCAAACCATTATTTTTAAACCAGACCAGCGCACCGTGTCGAAAAGCAGACGGTGCTGTTATCCGCCCTGATGTGGATTCAACTGTGTGTGTACCCTTGAACCCTGAATGAAGTAGAGACATGTACATGATATATGACATTGTATTTAATCAAGCAGTATACTTCTTCAAGATTACATAATACACAAATCATCTTTTTCACAAGGTTGTGGTTCATCGAAAGCGTTTTGTCTTCAAGATACATACATCTTGGAAATATTGTTTCCAAATTATTTTGCCTAATAATGCGTTGCCTGAACTTGGGAATGATAAGAGTGTTTTGTATGCACACATCGATGCTGTGCTTCTGATTTTGGTGCGATGTAGCAATTTGCTGATGAAGCGTGATTTGGTTAATGCATATACAATTACGTTTTATTTGTACCTGTTAGTACTTGCCTTTGGCGTGTCTTACATAAGACCATACGGGCTCAACATCAAACATGATGCTACATGAAACTGGAAAATCAATTATTCTAAGGTGTATGCTGTCCAAAAACTAATTTGAATAAAATTGCAGTAATTGTTTATCAAAATACATACAAAATGCATGAAATCCCTGATTTTTACGTTTGACAAAAGCTGAGTAAAATCATTTTTTTGTTGAGTTTACAGCACATTGCGAGTTGTGTTTTGAACACGGGTGCGTGTGTGTGTGTGTGTGTGTGTGTGTTTCAGCACTCGTTGTGTACTGCACAAAGAGCCGACGGGCGGAGCGCTACTGGCAGAAGACCTTGCTACAAATGGAAGAGATGGAGTCACAGATCAGAGATGAGATACGTAAAGGTGTGCACACGCACGCACACACACACACGCAGACACAAGCACACACACACACACACGCACACACACACACTTGCTGAGACAGAGGCCCAATAGTTCAATAGTGCCTCCTCCATTAGAACTGTGCACCAGGTGCATCTACTGTACAATACAATGCATATCAAGCCTAACCAACTGAAGCAGTTCTGTTGTTTTGTCAGATAGTTTTCACTGATATAAAAACAACATGCAAGAATGTGGGTCACACACATGCAGCATACTGTATATGTAGTTACCGTACATTGTGACGTGTGCGTGTGTGCATGCCTTCTCTGTGTCCTTGTGTGCTGCATGTCCTTGATTTGTCTTTTTTTGTTTGGTGTATCTGCGTCCAGGCGTCTATGTGCATGCTCTCTCTGTGTGTGTGTTTGTGTGTGTGTGTGTGTGTTTCGGGAACAGAATGCAACGTATAGTAGGAGGATGCCATTACCCTTGACAGAATTGTGCCCAATAAGTGTAACTCATATAACAGTCTGACAAGTGGTCACACGCACACGCACAGACACACACACACACACACAGGTTAAATTTTCTGTTGTGTTTACACCAGTCTTATGTGTGTGTGTGCGTGTGCACGCGCGTGTGTGTGTGTGCACGCTCGCGTCGCGTTGTGAAGGCCGCAGTGTGTCTGAGCAGCCAGATTTATAGCCCAGAGATGAAGAGGCAGGGATGGTTGAAGCAGAGCAGAGGAGGGATGGGGCGATAGGATTGGCACTCAGGGCCACGAGGAGGAGGAGGAGGAGGAGGAGGAGATGAGGAAAGATGTGTGGCCAGGTTCAGGCTAAACTTGAGTTATGTGTGTGTGTGTGTGTGTGTTGGAAGATATGTGTGTGTGTGTGTGTGTGTGTGTGTGTGTTGGAGGATGACGACAGTTCTGCTGCTGGGAGGAGAAATGAGCCAAAGGCACAGGAAAGGGAGGACAGGGGTGAGGAGGAGCAAGTGACATCTTCCAGGTTTATGCGGGGGGGGGGGGGGGTGCTGCTGCTGCTGCGGCTGTGGGGGATCAGCTCCACAGAGGAGTCAACTGCCTCATTTACGTGGCAGGGTGTTTTAGAAAGTAAGACGGACAGATTAGCAAGTCTGCTTAAGCCAATACTCTAAATCTGTAAACTCTAGTAATACTCATATGCATCTGCCCCACGCACACAAGCATACATGTGCACACCCTGCATACACACACAGAATGACGGCGTAATGCTTTATGCTGCTGTGTGACAATACAGAGCTTAGCAGCTCATAAGTATATATACATTATATACTGTATATACACACAAATATCCATCCTTTTCCTCTATAATGAAGACTTTCTCCTCAAAGACATGTCATAATATAATATGAGGACATGCTTATTTCAGTCTGCTTAGCCTCTAGCATAAGGCAGCTGGAAAACATGGAGATTTGGACATGCTGAATGTGTTTCTGTGGCTCTTGCGGCGTGTAAACCTGAGCTTGTCCACATGGTTTGGATGTGCGCCTCAGATAGGATTTGGCTGCCTATGTTTTGGTAAATGTTTGTCTACATGCCGTGCTGGACCGCACGTTCTTGCCAGAGACAGCATGAGGGAGGGAGGGAGGGAGAGAGGGAGAGGGAGAGGGAGAGAGAGAGAGACATTAATTGTGACTTATGGTTTGAGAGAATCAGTTAAATTATTTGAATACCGTAAATATTGCAAATCTCAAATAAGGGTTTATTGATTACTTTTGTATATGTAGTGATTGTTTTATGATTGTTTTATTCCTGATAAAGAGTACAAATCACAGTTAACATAACCCTTCCCAAAACTATTATTTATTTATATATGTATACAAAGGGTTAAAAACGTTGAATTCATTTGAGTGTGTGTCCAGGCTTTGCAGAGCTGCAGACAGACATGACAGACCTGACCAAGGAGCTGAACCGCAGTCAAGGCATACCGTTCCTGGAGTACAAACAGTTTGTCACGCGCACCTTCTTCCCTAAGGTGAGCCCTCCTCTTATCTTTGTATCTTACCTTAAACGGCACACTGACATCACCATTTGTCTCAGCAGGGTAGCTAATAAACTTTGGTTTTACTCCTCCTGCATCTCCATTATGCAATCCCACAATGCTTCACTGTACTGGCTGTATGTATTGTGCAGAATGACAAAAAAAAACGTTTGAATGCAAAGTAGGCGTCTTGCTAACTGTGGCTTGTTTGGCCCCCTGGAGGAGTTAATGGTTGTCTCTACAGGTAAGCATTTTTCTGGTGTGTGATCCACCAGTATGGTAGACTGTGGCTCCTGTAGTGGTGCTGATTTTTCCATGGATTCAGACAGACAAGCTCTGCATGGTTTGTCTTCTAATGGACGCTACAAAAGCAGGCACAATAGCAGGCACTCACACAAGGAAACTTTGCCCTTCTTTTCTCACTTTGCTATTTTTTCTGTCACACACAAGGACCGTGTTTTGCAAGCGCTGTGTAACAATGAGCGGTGACGCGGTGTGTTGCAGCACACACTGGGCAGTGTTTCGGGTTGTGAAAGAAGCGAGAGGAGAAACCATGTTGAAAAGCGGCGCAGGGGAATCAGAAATACACGTGCCTTCACAAAGTTCTACTGCTGCAGTTTTCCACTGAGATACTGTAGCAGGCAGATCAGGCTTTACCTGTGGCCACTGAACGTAAGCTGAACTTAGCTTCAGTTGGAGCATTCACACGGACATCCACACACACACACACACACGCTGAAGACACATTTTGAGTGCAGGCCAAATGTGCCTGCCTCCTCTATTCTCTGGTCCAAAAGGAAGGCAGAGAGCTGAAAGACTACACTGCTGGCTCTCTGTCAGTTTGTATCTAAAACCATTAACTCTGCTGAGGTTCCATGTCCCGGTGTCATGTTTCCTTTTTCATGGTCATACAAGGCCCATTCACTGCCTGTTTTTTTATTTTTTTTTATTTCACTCCTTTAGTTCCATTGTGTAAAGTCATTGCCAAGAGTCTCAAGGCCAGACGTGTCTGGGCCTCCCTAAGCCTGTCTCCTTGTACAGTATCCATGGCTGTGCCTACTGGCAATGCCTTCTCCTCTGGTTGTCTTCTTGTGTGTGACCCTATATACTGTATCCCTGTGTGTGTGTGTGTGTGTTTCAGATGTGTTCGGACTACGAGAGGAGTCTGGTCCAGCCGAAGTATGAGAACGACGGAAATGGCCCCAGAGCTCTCCCAGAGACCCATCCGCTTCTGCAGGACTGGGAGGTAAAGCGTTAAGCCATTAGGTTACCACACAATACCCTTGGCATTCCGCACACAGACTGTCTTGACTCCGGTCCTTTTTCACTCCCCTGCTTTTCAACTGGGTCACGACGGAGCTTGTTACGTTTTTCTCTGAGGGATTGTTGATGAGGAGCAAAGAACAGCACATTGTGCATGTTTGCTTCTGAGTGTCCCTGTTATGTACAGGCGCGCGCGTGTGTGCACGTGTGTGTGTACATGCATGCATGCCTGTGTCTGCTGACGGGCAATGAACATAATGTGTGTAGACTTACATTCACACTCATGCTTGCGTGAGTGTGTGTGTGTGTGTGTGTGTGTTCATGCACCCTAATTCATGTGATTCGGTAGTTTCCGGGTTTGGGGAAGAATCTCTAGCTTGTCAGACACTGCCCTCCTCGCTAAGCTGATGGCAGGTTGTTGACACATTTCTCAGCATCTCTGGGACATCTGAATGTTGCGCTCTTTGGGGGACACTGTGAATATCCTGTGGGCATCTCTGTGTGTGTGTGTGTGTGTGTGAGTGTGAGAGTATAGCGGTCGGGATGCTAGTTTTGGGTCGACAGCTGGGGGAGCCTGTCTAACAGTGATGAAGTGCTTCAGATCCACACCGTCTTCCCAGGAAGTGTTTTCCAGGTCACAGCAAATAAATCTCACAGGCAGGCATTTATCTTAATGGACACCCCCGTTCTCCTTCTGTCAGGCCGCAAACCGTACCATATGGCGACGGTCCAGAGGGAAGACTTCATCACGCCGCGGTTTAGACGGACCCGTAGCTAGGTCGCGCTCATTAAGTCGACTCGGCACATTTAGAGGCAATCACACACAGTCAGAATACAGCGGGAAAGTATTAGAGACGAAAATAGGCAGGGAGGTGGGAGAGAGTCTGTGGAGGCAGAAGAGAAGGAGTAATAATATCTTGCTGGGTCACTCCAGTATGTGGTGATATACAGTACTGTAAGTCTGGGAGAGCAGGGCACTGAATTGGCACTTATTTCTCTTTCTCCCTGCAGTCCTGCAGCACAACAAAGCCCAACATAGTTGAAGGCATCACCTTGTTCTCCACTCTCCTCAACAACAAGCACTTCCTGGTCACATTCATCCACGCCTTGGAGCAACAGAAGGACTTTGCTGTGCGAGACAGGTGCTGTGTCTACTGTGCATGTCCAGGTTGACATTAACCTTTACAAATTGGATTTAATTTAATGTAATAAAAAGCAGCAGTTTGTCAAATGGTTTAACCCACGAGCCTCAACAAGAAGTGATTCATGTGATCGCTTACCCCCCACCACACACACAAGCACACACACACAGATACTGCTATAAATAGAGTCCTACTGAACCAAACAAATTAATTATAAAAATAAAAGTTACATGAAAGATAAATGCATTTCACAACCTGCCAAAGGCATCTATCTCAGAGTTGTGACCTTGTGCGGATAGACGAATGCATCAGTACTATAATAGTTGGAGTAAGACCTCCTTCTGTCTCAGCTCCCTAAAGCACATTGCTCTAAAACAGGCTAGTCATTGTGGAGGATCTTCAAATGGCTAAAGAAAGACCACATTCCATTTCTGCTCTGGGCTTAACAGCGGCCTGTAGACTAATGTTGGTTTGCTCTGCTGGATTTAAAAGGCATTGTTATGGAAATCCCCCAAAACCACTCAACGTGACATTCCCTTGAATTAAATCTGGGGACTTTATTTGGGTTTAGAATCACACGTGGAGGGGCGGTGTCAAAACAATGTCTGTATTTCATTTTTTTCTTTTAGGAGAAACTCATCTGCCTCTTTCCACTTACCTTCTGTATTTTCCCTGTACTGTAGATGTAGTCTGGCTTCCCTGCTCACCATCGCCCTCCATGGCAAGTTGGAATACTACACCAGCATCATGAAGGACCTGCTGGTGGATCTTATTGATGCCTCGGCTTCTAAGAACCCCAAGCTGATGCTGCGGCGCACCGAGTCTGTTGTGGAGAAGATGCTCACCAACTGGATGTCTATATGCATGTACAGCTACCTCAAGGTGAGGGCGGAGAGGAGAGGATAGGAGTAGAGGGTGGGCTAAATACAGCGTGTGTGTGTGTGTGTGTGTGTGTAGGACGGGGTGAGCTTATGTGCTGTGTCTGTATTTGTGGCTTTATTACAGAGAATTCCCTAAGCACAAAGCTAAAAGATAAATGACTTCTAAATAAAAGTGCTGCAGCGTCAGCAACCTCACAGGCTAACATTGGAGTCATCCATGGCTTTGCCTTGTCCCGTAGGAGACGGTGGGCGAGCCATTCTTCCTACTGCTGTGTGCCATCAAACAGCAGATCAACAAGGGCTCCATCGACGCCATCACGGGCAAGGCCCGCTACACCCTCAACGAGGAGTGGCTGCTGCGAGAAAACATCGAGGCCAAGCCGCAGGTCAGATATACGTCATGCGCAACTGTAGGTCAGGGGTCCCCGCCGTTGATTGGTCGAGAGGGGCCACGTTGACATGAATGTCAAGCCACTTTGGTGGAAGCTGACTTTAAGCGGTTGCGACACAGTTGCTGTTAGGCTCCGTTATGTTGGACGTGTGTTTATGTTGCTGTGTTTACTGGTATGAAACTGATCCTGACATTCCAAACTCAGCCCCTGACGTTGGTCTCACTCCCTTCCCCTCTCTCTCTGTAGAACATCAACGTGTCCTTCCAGGGCTGTGGCATGGATTCTCTGTCTGTCAGGGTCATGAACACAGACACGATCTGCCAGGTGAAGGAGAAGATTATAGAAGCTTTTTATAAAAATCTGCCCTTCTCCCAATGGCCCCGGGCAGAGGATGTAGACCTGGGTAAGAAGATAGCTTCCCTTTTCAGTTCACACATCCTTTTTTCCAACCTGCAGTAATATAATAATCTTCTTTGCAAAAGGTCAATTCCTTGTACAGGGCTAAACTAACCCAGGGCTATAATATAATAGATGAGCGAATGCATTGAGCGGAATGTACAGTGAGGATCACAAAGAGTTATTGCTTTTCAAGGGCCGGGGCCTGCGGTACTGATTTGATTAATGGTCGGTAAAAATGCCCAGAGGTTGTGACAATGACAATTAAGAGGACCTACCCCCTGTCTTGGACGTTCTCTCTGAAATGTGAAATGCATGTTTAGATATTTCCTTCCGTAATTAATATATTTCTTTCATCCTCTCCTCTCCTCTCCTCGTCTCAAGAGTGGTTTGATTCTGGCAGTAATAGCAAGCTACTACAGGATCTGGATAACTCCTCAGTGATGGAAGATGGGCGGAAGAAACTCAACACGGTCTTCCATTACCTGGTAGGGCGTGTGTGTGTGTGTGTGTGTGTTTGTGCATGTGCGCAATGTCACACCTCCTGGAGTTGTCATTGGGTCTCCATGTGCCCAAGAAATTGTAACGGCAACAGCAAGGAGGCAAAGAAGGTGAGAAGTCTGTGTTAAATCGTGTCACATGCTGCCGGTGGGAGTGGGGTGACTCTGGGTATGTGCGGGCATGTAGAATGCAGTGTGATGGCGGCTGTGTGTTCTGTGTTTAGAATTTGTGCACTTGCAGTTTCGATTGTACTGTGTGTGGTCATAGCTTAGTTATGTACTGTATGTACAGTTGATCTGCCTGAACACAGACACAGGAGCTTTGTTGAGAGTGAAAACCTATTGTATAAAGTATTAGCATACTGTATGTAAAATCACCTCAGTGCAAGTAGATGTCTATTGTGTTTGTCTTTGTCTTACTGCTTATTCATGTGTGTAAACAGACAGTTAAGCGACCCTTGACCCCTGTCCCGTTACCGGGGACATGTTAAGGGCTTCATTTAGTCGCCGCTGAGCCGCAGAGCAAGAGCTGTGAAAGCAGAAAGGCGCGACGTGTACTAACGCGTCTAGGTTCACTGCCAAGGCTGTTCAATCCATTCCAACGTGGGCTGCTTATAATGAGCCACCCACCTTGTTCCTCGCCATGCAAATACACACAGACGCACACGCGCCTTGACACAACACACACACACACACACACACACACACACACACACACACACACACACACACACACACACACGAACGCCTCAACAGCGCTTCCCCTAGAGGAAACTTAATGATGCGGTTTTCGTGCTCCCTGGCTCACCCCCTGACCTTTTGACCTGTTGTCCTCTCCCTCCCTCCCTTCCTTCTCCCGCCCACAGATTCCTGAGGGTGCCTCGCTAGCCATGAGCATGAAAGACAAGCGGGGGAATACCTTTGGGAGAGGTACGTCACCGACACACACACCGTCACCTTGTCACACATGCTTGCACACACTTAGGTAAACACATACACTCACTCGATCACAGGAAGGCCCGCGAGCTCGCTTCATAGCAGGAATACGATACACTCGTGTAAACACACGCGAAACCGCTCGTTCTTGTTGCCCCAAACACCCAGTAGACACTGTCACACCCAATAAATCTGAACACATATGCTACCCCTATTTAAATATACTACTGTCCGTCAAGATAATCCTACTTTATCAGCATTTCTGTGTTGTAGTTGAAAAGGTTCTGTTATAGTCGGTGTGTTTCGTAGTATCCGCCAAATGTGTGTTTAGGATTGTGTGTGGATGCGAATCTGAGGCACATTGGGGAGAAAAGCATCCGCACACACGTTTGCACGCCCCATGCGGTGCGTAAGTTACAGCTATTCATCTTTTCTCCGCTATGGTTAAATAGCTAATCTCACCTTTCTAGGAACACATAAAGATTAGGAGGCCTGCGTTCGTGCCTTAACCTCAGATGGATTGCGTGTCTTATGCTGATGAGAGATGGGTTTGACCAAGCTCTACCTTACATAATCAGTACCAGGCCAGCGCTTTGTTCTGGTCAGGCTTTGTCCATCATAGCCTCTCCTTTCACTCATGCTGGGCCATAGACAGGCAGAGGCGGGCCAAGCCTGCCTGTAAGTTCAAAGCATTGTGCGCAGCTAATGTGAATGTAGTATTCCCTCGCTAATGTGAAACATCTCCCTGTTAGCCTGTGATCAGTGGAGGTCTGGATTGAGGCCCGCTGGGCAGCCCCATCTCTTCCAGTGCCTGCTGTCATAGGAACACTGTCATCGTGTGTGTGTGTGTGTGTGTGTGAATAGTTGCTTATGTTGATATGCTTATGTTTGAGGTTGGGCATGTACATAATTAGGTCTGTGTACAGTTTATGTTTAGACCCATAGACAAACCAACCGGGTTTAGAGCGTTTACCTAACGAAGGCTATGCATATCCATCTTATTAAATTGGCTCCAGAACCAATCACGGACCTTGTGTGTGTGTGTGTGTGTGTCTGTGTCGGTCTCCCTTAATCCTCCTCATTTCTCTCTCCTTTCACTCGTAATCTTCCCCTTTCATTTTCTCAGACGTCTCCCCACCCCCTCCGTGCCCACTGTCCACCGTAATCACGTTCTCCTGCACACACGAATACTCTATCTGCTTCCCGCTCCTGCCACTCTCTCATATCTGTCCTCCTCCCCCTCGTCTCCTCTCTTTATTTCCCCCTCACTGATTGCACATTGTTTCGCTCTGGGTTTATATGTGCTATTTATTTTTCCTGTCTCCTTTTCCCTTAGTCAAAGACTTGGACACAGAGAAGTATGTGCACTTGGTGAGTTCTCTTGGCATTCCACACTTTCCCCCCCAGACAATGGGTGTGTGCTCCTGTGGGCATGCTGGGTCTGTGAATCATTACTGCTGCGTTTCTTGTCTGTGCCTAGTCTGTGCCTAGTCAGCTAGCAAGCCACGGCTAGCCAGCTACGGCTAATCATATGTGGCTGGTCAGCTGTGGCTAGTCACCTACAGCTACAGTAGTCACCTACAGCTAGTCATCTATAGCTAGTCACCTACTAGCTACAACTAGTCAGCTGCGGCTAGTCACCCACAGCTACAGTAGTCACCTACAGCTAGTCACCTATAGCTATTAACCTACTGTCTACAGCTAGTTAGCTGTGGCTAGTTAGCTGTGGCTAGCCAGCTGTGGCTAGTCACCTACAGCTACAGTAGTCACCTACAGCTAGTCACCTATAGCTATTAACCTACTGTCTACAGCTAGTTAGCTGTGGCTAGTTAGCTGTGGCTAGCCTGACGGCTGAGGGTACAGAGGTGAATGCAAGTGGACATGAAATCTGCTGACAGGACATGACGGCACTAATACTGCTTAAGCTCTCTTATAAACCTCGGCCCAAGATACGGGCCCTTTGACTTCAAAATAATGAGTTCTCTGGACTCTGCCAGTAGTTAGCTTTACAGAACAGCTTTGTGGGATTTTCTTGGACCCTTGTAGGAGGGTTTTGAGCATTTCTGATTTCTCCATACCACTTATGTCAGATACATTATCTGTATATGTAGCATGCCACCGAAAACCCACCGAATTTAGTTATTCAGAGCTCCAAATGTAAATGATAAAGTTATCAGAAACAATGCTGAGCAGTATCTTATATAGTGTTATTTTTAACCGATTCTGGTGTATGCTGACCTTTGCCCCTGTGTCGAAGGTCCTGCCTCATGATGAGCAGATGGAGAATAAGAAGTCACACAGGCAGAGCCACCGCAAGAAGGTCCTGCCTGAGATCTACTTGACACGGCTGCTTTCCACCAAGGTGGACACACATTCACCTATCGTGCACCGCAGAACACCTATGTACAGTAACATCAAATGTACACCAGGGCTATTCAACTCCAGTCCTGGAGGGCCACACCCTGCATGTTTTAGATCTCTCCCTGCTCCAACACGCCTGATTCAAGGTTGTTAGAAATCTGATAATGTGTGTTGGAACAGGGAGTGATCTAAAACACGCCGGGTTTGGCCCTACAGGACCGGAGTTGAATAGCCCTGATGTACAGTACACTGTATACTTACAGTTAATATTGTCTACTAATGTATTATTAAGACCTATTCTGCTCTTTGTGCAGTATAGGCAATTCCCTGTTAGACAGCCAGGACCACCAATTACTGTATGTGCTCTAGCCATTAAAGTTGTACTCTCAGAGGAGTGGTTAAAACGCTAAATGCTTAAAAGACACTTGTGGACAAATCGTACCCCTGACATAGTTCTAGAAAGTACAAGTACTAAATATGTAGTTGCTGCTCTACCCATGCAATAAACCAGCTACGTTCACTAATGGGTGTCTGATAATGAACTGAAGTGTTAAACCTAGGAATGGTTTACAATGCCGCTAAAGCTCGAGCGCTGTAGGTGAAGTTGTGTACCATCGTATTGTGTGTTAGGAATTCACCTTGTTGTTGTAACCAGGGTTCTACATATGTGTTTCAACACCTCCAACACACACCACTCTACAGTAAAACTCCTCACACATTCCCTTCAGCTGTGTTGTATACAAACAGTGAGCAGAATTGTGGAGTGTTGAATGAAACTTTCAAGAAGAATTCAATGGTTTTACCCTTGACCTTGACCTATCTATGGCTTAAATAATATCTGATCGCAATAGTAATTTCAATTAAAACAAGAGTTTACTCTACAGTAATGGCCAGTGTACAGACCAGTAACAAGTAAGATGCATATGTTTTCTATAATGACCCATGTCTCTGCACCACGTTTAAACCTTTATTCGCTGTTCCTCCACATAGGGAACCCTCCAGAAGTTTTTGGACGACCTGTTCCAGGCCATTCTCAGCATCCCCCCAGAGCGCCCCCCGCTGGCCGTAAAATACTTCTTCGATTTCCTGGAGGAGCAGGCGGACAAACGGGGAATCACAGACCCAGATACGCTGCACATCTGGAAGACAAACAGGTGGGCTGTAGACTCCTCCTAGTGGTCCAAACACAAGCCACACGTGCAGATGTGGGCCAGTCGTGTGCAACGCTCTTTGTCTCGTTTACAGTTTACCTCTGCGTTTCTGGGTGAACATCTTGAAGAACCCTCAGTTCGTGTTCGACATCGACAAGACGGACCATATGGATGCTTGCCTGTCTGTCATCGCCCAGGCGTTCATAGACGCCTGCTCCATCTCTGACCTGCAGCTGGGCAAGGTGAGGCAGAGACCCCACACGCTGTCACATGGGCCCGTTGACGTGTCGCCGTCATGCAGGGAGAGATGTGGCTACAGGGAATGCGACATTAGACAGATATAGACTCTCCCCACCACACACACACCTCCATGCTACCCTGGTGAAGTCTTCCGACTGCTAAGTCTACCTCCACTCAGTGTTAATTCAGTCCAGAAATCTATCATGGAGTGTCAAGGAGCGCCCTTTCTGCTCACTGCATGTGTGTGACGTTTCTGCGTGTGTGTGTGCCTGTGTGTGTGTTTTCTGCACGGCTCTGTGTGTGCGTGCGTGCGTGCGTGCGTGCGTGTGTGTGTGTGTGTGTGTGTGTGTGTGTGTGCGTGCGTGAGTCCACGTGTGTTTTATGCACGGCTCTGATTGTGGCCGTGTGCGTGCGTGTGTGCATGCGCTCGCGCACGGACACTCACATGCCACTTTCTCCCCGCCACATGCTTCAACGATGCGTCTAATCTCTCAGACACTCTGACCCGGAGAGAACTCCACTTCCTGTCTCTCTGACTAGCTTCCTCCCTGGAGGGAAGCCAGCCTTCATCAAATACTGCTCCTCTTTCACAGAGGAGCAGTCTGTGTGGGATTTACACATGTGGTTGAGAACTGGACCAGACAGACACCATACATAAACATATTGATACTGTAACATAGCTCCCCTGTTTACCACCTTATTTATGGGCAATGTGACTGCAACCTTCGCAGATAGCCCCATAGAGATGGATTTGGCATGTGTTGAAACACCTTAACGTTTCTGTGTATGTGTGTGAGTGTGTGTGTGTGGCCGGTGTGTCTACCGCATGTGTGCATATGGGGCGGGGTCAGTCCAGTGAAGGGTATGGGGTCTGGATTAGCCAGAGCCCAGCAGGTGTGAGAGAGAGAGCTTGGAAACTCACAGCATCGCTCACTGTTTCCACGGAAACCCTCTTATCTGGCCGGCTCCATACTCGTAGGGCCTCTGGGTCGTGGGGGGTGATGAGGCAGATGGACAAACCACAGGAAGTGACCTTGCGGACAGGAAGCCAGGGTCTCCCGTCGGAGGCAGTGACAGAAGCTCTAGTTTTGTGGCCCCCGAGCACCTCAAACACACACACACACAGACGCACACACACACATTCACACTTATGAACACTGGCAGATGCACATTGTGCACACACACACACACACACACAATGGTGACACAAATAACTTATGACACATAGAAATGTTAAATGCGCTGTAAGCACATTCACTAATGCTGAGAGCTGAGACTTCTCCTTCTCCTTCTCCCCTTTTCTCCATGTCCTACTTTCTCCCTCGGCCCTCTTTCTCACACGCATGCGCGCACGCACATACGCACATGCACACACGCACGCACACGCACGCGCACACACTACACACAAACTCTCGCGCTCGCTCTCTCCCTCTCTCATTTTCTCTCTCTCTCGTTCTCGCTTTCCCCCCCTCCTCTCTCTCTCTCTCTCCCTCTCCCTCTCTCTCTCTCTCTCTCTCTCTCTCTCTCTCACTCACTCTAGTGACAACTTAACCCTGAGTATGCCCACAGACCTTATAGCCCGGCTACTTATTCTGTCAGTGACTCAGGAGAGAGGGGTGGAGTGTTGTTGTGACTGGCTGTGTTCACACCGCCGCTTTGGGCTCACCATTGTGAAGGGAGGAAACCGCACTCCCTCCCTCCATTGTCTCAGCGAGGTGGGGCTGATCAGCACACAGAGAAAACATCCAACTCCAGCCGAGAGTCCCACCGCAGGCTCTCTAGTCTTTATTAGGAGCCCAGATAGAGGATTCTGTCCCGAACCAGCAGTGTGCAGCCCTGTCTATTGGATGGCAGACTGCATGCAGGGCGGACACACACAAGACCTGCTAATTTAAGGTCCACCCACAGCCTTGGCATCTTGATGTCTACACGTTACTTTGCGTTTCAGCCATAACATGACTGATATATTTTAAACGCTGTGTTACTTTGGACAGGTTGATAACAAATCAACACATCTCAAATGTAACAAAAACAAAGTCTCAAGTCTCAAAGATGCCGTTTTACTTGTGTTTGTTTTGACTTTAGACCGGAGCAGTTTCCAGTATGGCTGTATTTGTTGAGACACATGCATTTAAGATTAGGATCATTTGTAGTAACATAGTTGATATAACTCCAGAGAGCTGTGCTCTCTATAAATGGGAGTCTGGGAACCACGGCAACATACTGAGCATTGATGCTATTTCTGAGAATAAATCCCACTTGCTGACATCTTTGATGCCAGGGACGTTTTGGAGATGAAATGAGCGATGAATGCAGTTGGACTTAGCGCTCTTGAATTCACTCGGTTGCAAATTAATGAAAACAAGCAACAACAAAATAAATGAAAACAAATGTCTACCAAATGTTGAAATTCCAGGGGAAGAATTAATAATGCAGTAACCTATAAGCAAATTAAGCAACACTACTCAATACAAATACTACTTAATACTATAACAAGTAGTATTAATGTACTGTATCTGTTAGGCCGCTATACAGTATATCGGTGGCCAAATGACACATGCAGGATTAGAAAGTGATGTGCTACAGCTCCTCATGTGCTGCTAGCTGCTATCTGAGAACACTGACATGACAGATATCTATTTAGAGAGGTCTGCTGTCTTCTCTCAGCTGGTGCACTGTATTGGGAGCACTGCCTCCACCTGCTCCTTGCCTGTGATTTACCGCCACGTAAATTCTCCCGCAAATAAGGCTGCTATCTATCATCTGTGTTTTTACTGTTCCGTCTGCCTGTCTTGTGGCCACTGGCCGCTATAGACATCCGTGAGGTGGGTTTAAATGTGCACTCCCCTGCAGCTGAGTAGTTTCCTGCTGGCTTAGGAGGGACACTGAAATCAGAAGTATGTGGTTGAATGATGTCCTGTTTCTCTATTGTGAGGAGAGGGGGGGGGGACAAGGTTCCTCCCTCTGGTGTTTCTGATTGCTGGTTCTATTCTGTCTCGCACCGCTTTGCCCTTGCCAATACACACTACACAGCATTGGTAAGAAGATGTCCAA
Organism: Forbesichthys agassizii; assembly: GCA_026546735.1. Lineage (NCBI taxonomy): Eukaryota > Metazoa > Chordata > Actinopteri > Percopsiformes > Amblyopsidae > Forbesichthys > Forbesichthys agassizii. The sequence goes on along the minus strand of JAODLL010018952.1, from coordinate 34,519 downwards.
ATAATTCTGTATTTGCAGCACCAACAGTATATTTTATTTAACTACAGATTTAATACATTTCATCTATTTAACCAGGAAAAAATCACATTTAAATGTAATTAAATGTGACCTATAGCCAAGCCAACAGGTGTGTAGATGACACATTTCACCGTGATACAAAATGCAACAGTATGGCATCATAAGAAATCATAACAAATAAACGAGGGTATGTGCAGGTTATTCCCAACTGAGAGGGCAGCTATCGTACATTTGTGGAAGTTCAGACCTCATACTGCTCCTGTATACTATTATATCAATATATTACTTCTATCTATCTACTACGTAAATATCCAGACACATCTACGATATAACATACTGTTTCAGGACTCCCCCACCAACAAGCTGCTGTACGCCAAGGAAATCCCCGAGTATAAGAAGAGGGTGCAGTGCTACTATAAGCAAATCCAGGAGATGGCTCCGCTCAGCGAGCAGGAGATGAACGCCCACCTGGCTGAGGAGTCTCGGGTATGTGGGCTGCCACTAATCTTTCCACGAGGCGTTGATTCAGCGCATGTTCATGTTGGGTCTATCCTTTCACAAAGCTGCACGCTTGTGTTTTTATGTGGCATTTATTATTGTAACCCTCCATATTCCATCTTGCAGAAGTACAGAAATGAATTCAACACCAACCTGGCCTTGACAGAGATTTATAAATATGCCAAGAGATATAGAAACCAGGTAAGAGTTGTGCTCGTCCTTATTTTCTTTTTTTTTTTTTACATACTTTGTGCCACTCAGATTGCAGCTCTAGTTAAGCTCTGTTCCTCATGTTCTACCAGACGTATCGCATTACATTTCAAAGAGGTGCTGTACTGATGCGAATCAGAACGCACATTATCAGTGTGGGAGATCGATGCGCTTGGCCCTGCAGCCTGTCACTCAAACCAGCCATGACAGTGCGCTACTTTGTTCTTCCAAGTTGAGACTGTTGCTCAAACATCAGCAGGCTGTAAAACATCTACCATTCTACTGTGGCATTCCCACAGGGTTAAATAAGTGAATTACCCCGATCGGTGTGAAGGCATTCCGCTGCTTCTGTTCTAAAATGTCCCATTACATGTTTAAATAGCCCTCTTCAGCCCATTCCACAAAGCCCCCTATGCGCGTTTTCCATGTTCCCGTGCCCCTGTATCTGTTCTCTGGAGGGGTTTATTCAGTGGTGACTATACGCTAATGGAGGGCCCTCATCATAAATCCATTTAGTTGCTCTCCTCTGTCATGTCACTGTACTGGCACAGGCCAGGGGCTTAAACTCTGATTCACAGAGCACAGTGAATGGCCTCTGATTGCCTATTCTCTATCCCAGCCCCTTTTCTCCTTGCCTGGTAGCTCGCTGCCGCTGAGAGCCAATAAAACCCAGTGAGCTGGTGACAACGGCCATGCGTGAAAAACAGAACAGATGTGTGGGTTTTGTAAACATACCGAGAGGAAAGGCTTTTGTAGCGAGAAGGCATGCGTAAAGGCTGAAGAACGCTGAGCCGAAGCACTTGCCGTTCTGCGCGCCTGTTTCTGGCTCGCTCAGAATGTCCGAGCAGGTGGTCGATTTTGGGCACTGAGATGCATGAACGCTTGACAGCCACTGGAAGTTTTCTTAGTAATGTTTTCCCTCCTCCTCTCTCCTTTGTCCGCTCCCTACGGCTTTCTCTTTCCGTCAGGTGGTGACTGCTCTGGAGTCCAACCCCACCGCGCGCCGCACTCAGTTGCACCACAAGTTTGAGCAAGTCATCGCGGTGGTGGAGGACAACATCTACGAATGCAGCAGTGAGGCCTAAATCTGCCAAATGTCTTTTCCGCTGGCCTTCGCTGCCCCCACTGCCAATGGCCTGTTTCTGACCTACTACAGTACAACACCTGGGAGGGTTTATCTCCAAGGAGTTACCCACAATTCCCCTTTCTCAATGCCACAGACTGGAAAGACAAAAACGTGGCAGAGGAGGGGACTCAACACTGCCCCTCGAACATATCTTTTCTTGCTGAGAATGCCAGTTTTATTTTTCCTCAGACTTTTTTTCCAAGACACTGTCGTCATTCCAGACCGATTGGATGTTTCTTAAGCCGGAGGAAGTGATTGAAAGTGGTTGGAGCTCGGATCGAGGTCTTTGTTCAGGATGACTTCACGAGTTACTGGGACTAAGCGCCCTGGCGGCCACCTAACACACTGACGCCCCTTCTCTAGGGGACGAGCCAATGATGCACTGTACTGTATTATAATGTCCATAGCAATATTTATAGATGTGTTTTAATGCTTTCAAGTGGCCTGTCCATTGGTAAGAGTATGAATGACCGCGATAAGGTCCTCCAGTTTCCTAAAGCCTGCAATGCTCTCAGGTGCGACTGGTTTGAACCGTACGTTCTAATGTGCTTTGCAGGTTGATGATGGGGTTAGGAGGTGTAGAGAAAAGAATATACTTTTATATATGTGATGTTTTCATGCAATGGACCTGCTTGCAGAATCATTGGATCAAATATAATGTAGTTTACTGGGAAGGGCTGCATTGTATAGAAATGTTGACCATAGTGCTTGCAAGCGAGTTAATACAATGTTGGAATCCTAAAAATGGAAGAGGGAAATCTAATTATTTGAAAACAAATGTGATATAATCAGAAGCGAAATGTCTGACATGATTGTATTTGTGATGCCAAATGATTTGTCAGCGTTTGTGAAATAAATTACAGTATTTAGAATTTTAAAGTGTCTAAACTGTCTGATTATTGCATTGTAAAATACTTTAACAGTACATAATATTGTGCGTTTAAAAATGGTTTAAGTCTGGTCCAAAGCTCCATCTAGAATACCATTTGGAATGTTTCAGAAAGCCTGCTTTTATGACTAGGAAAAATGTCACGCAGATATTTCGCTCTGTTTTATTGCATGACATAGAACAATTCCACTTTTGCCAGCCTTATAGTCAGTATAAATCAATGCAGTATCTTTATGTCTGGTTTTATACACCCACAAAGACATTTTAACACCCTTTTAAAAATGAATGTATCCAACAGACACATGCACACACAAGCATACACCAAACCACTCAAACTCACAGCATGCCGGTCTTTACTGAGTCACCTGTATATATTCAGGTTCCATTCAATGCCAAGCACCAACTAACCACTCCAGATCTATCATCATGAAGACAAGAGGACACCAGACCACCTAGCAGAACTGCCCACCCTGGGGCCTATAGTTGCGGGAGAAATCATCTAAGCAAATTGAAAACTAATTAAATCCCTACTATTAATAAAACAGATCATTCAAAGTGTATTTCAGGGTGCCATATCGCAACAATATTACCATTTAAAAAAACGCAGTAGGTGTAGGTTAATTATGAACTCACGGGAAGCCAATGGCATATGTTTAAACTGGAGGGTGCCCAAGACAATGCCCCACTGACACTGGGTTAAATCCAGATTAAACACATTCCTTGGTTTATTGGAATGCTAAACACACGTTGGCCCCTGAATGTGTTTGTATGATGTCAGCCCCTGTAGCAGCCAGAGACCGTCCCACAGACACATGTAAATCGAGAGCATCTGGCTAATGGAACGGAGCGCCGCTTGGCGTTGGTATACTCCCAGGTGTGCAATGACAGAATGGGGTGGGGCTTGGTAGGCCAGTAGGGGGCGGAGGCTGATCTGGTAGATCAAGCAGGAGTGACCTGGCTGGTGGTAAAAGAGGTCATCTGGGTTCGGGAGGACACAGCGCTGGTTTCCTCCTCTCCGAATGGATTCTTGCCACAGCACACAGTGGTTATCATGCTGTTCCTGAACTATGGGCCATAAAGGACAAAGCAATTAGATTCACAGTCAGTTCTCATTCAGACCCAGTGTCTCGCAGCTACACTACACTGGCACCAACATCCCATGTGGCGCGTTGTCTGCCCTCTCCTGCGTATACCTGTCTGTTGAGCAGGATGTAGATGACCGGGTTGTAGAGAGCAGCGCTCTTGGCAAAGAAGGCTGGCGCTGTCATGAACACGGGGCCAAACTCGGCTCCTTGGTTGGCGAAGATGTAGCAGGCCACGCTGGCGTACGGCACCCAGCACACCAGGAAGGAGATCACCATCACAATCACCATGCGTGTCACTTCCTTCTCCGCTCTCTGGGTGGTTTCAGACTCCTGCTGCAAGGCTGCAGCCTGAGTGTACGCACACGCACACGCACAGAATTAAAACACCACTTTAATTTGGCTCCTGGCAATTTCTTCCTGATTTAAATCTTAATGGTAAATGTATAATTAAAACAATGTTTGCGCGTTAATGAGTGCGTTAATGGGAACAGCAGGATTGTGTACTGAGAAGGGCGTCTGTGTTTTAACAAGCGCGCCCGTAGATTGGAAAGCATCTGTTAGCAAAATGTCTGTGGCTGACCCCGACACATCATTAAAAGGCCATCCTCGTTAACGTTGCTCCTACCGCTCGGACAGTGCAGAGCAAGCGGCCGTAGCAGAAGAAGATGATGACCAGAGGGATGGTAAAGTGCAGGACGAACATATAGATGACAAACGAGGTGTTGTTAATCTCCACCTTGGGGGTGTAGTAGTCAATCCCGCAAGAGCACTGCATGCCCTCTGGAATGTACCTGCCACCGCACACATGACAAGCTCATCTCAGTATATCACCCAGCATCATTAGGTGAATGGTGCCGTGGTATATCACAGGCTATTCTCATCCAGATATATTGCATTTATGTCATTAGAAAATCTATGAAACGGAAATCTATGGACTCCTCAATTGACCAGAATACCTCATAAACACACATTTCTGACCACAGCTAATTTTTCACTGTCCGTCACAAGTTAAGCCTGCTGTGTGGGGAGGGGTAGAGAATAACGCTGGCCTATGAGATATGCAGAGGGAGGGGTAGAGATGAATGCAAACAAGCCCTTCAGTACTCAGAGGTGCTGGCGCTATTAGTTTCAAACTTCAACACAGCACTGTTGTAATGCTGATTTAAACATCAAGGGTAATTTTAAACACAAATGGAAGTGTTGCTGTCAAACCGCTGGTTGCAGATTGACAATGCCTTTGACCTTATTAGAGCTAGAAGGTGTTGCGACATACAGTACCGTGACCATCCTAACAGCGGGGGGGCAGCACAGGTTAGGGCCATGACCCATGTGAATGCCAGCCCCGTGACGGCATGCTTCTCCCCAAAGCGGAAATTGCTCATTGGTTTACAGACCACAATGTAGCGCTCTACAGCCAAAACCACCAGAGACCACAGGGCGATCTCTCCTATAGGACACAGAAAATGCACTGTTACTTCACATTACCATGAGTACAATGAATGCTCACATTTGAAACAATAATCCAAACATTAGACTAGACTATTTTAGTGTAACAACTGAAATGTCCATAAAAATGTAGGAATATCTTATTAAAGAGGAAGAATGTTAAACATTTTGTTTAGGGTAACCTCAAAATCCAGACATCCTACCTCCCAAGGTGGCGAAGAAGCCTTCGATGTTGCAGCCCGTAACTCCCAGCACAAAGTACGCGTGCAGGGCTGTGTAGAGGGTCACCGTGAAGCCCCCCACGACCATGAACAGGTCAGCCACCGCGAGGTTCAGCAGGACATAGTTCAACGGGGTCCTCAGCTTCTTGTTCTGAATGGTGACGTACAGTGTGAGGAAGTTGACAGGGAAAGTGGTGATGATGAGGAAGAGCATGTAAGCCGCCACCAGCGAGTACTGCCACGGCTCGGCCAGGTAGTACTGGGGGAACTGGAACGGACTGCGCACCACCCCGGTCCTGTTAGACATGGGCACGTAAAAGTTGGGGCCTTCGGTGCCATTCATGGCTGGAGGCGGTGGTGGGAGATTGGGCCTGATTTGTTGTTCCTTATGAGACCAATGTTCAATATCCTCCGTTTCGCCCCCTCAGAGGAGAGTAAAGTACAACCAGCTGGTAACCTTGTTGCCACGGGGACTGAAAAAGGATGAGAGGATGGATGACTAGGTGCTGAGGTGAAGAGCTGTGGTCTGCAACCCCCTGAGGGGAATGCAGCACCTTTTAACAGGTCAACAGGATTAGGGAGGTGCATAGAGTAAAGTGTTAGCTTAGCTAGATTTAGGGCACTCTGTCTCCCCCGCTCCCTCTTACGCACACACCTACTAGAGGATACTCCTGAGTATTTTCAAGGGCATTAGCTTGTCGAACACCGTTGTCGCTCTGAGGCATCGCGTGGCACTCTGTCAAGACTGTCTGTAGGAGTAGGCGTGCGGAGGTGGGCAAATTACAGAATCCAAGATTGAACCAGACCAACTCTCTGCTCAGCTTGCCAAACTTGGGAGAGGGTGGGGATTTAAAACATTTATGTCAGACAGGGTGTAAATGAAATTCCAGAGCTTTCTAACTAATTTGCATATGGAGAAACATAATCCTTAACCACTTCATAATGTTGGCCTCAAATCGGTGGGAAAAACCAAACCCTTTAAGTGTAATTATACTTACTGGAGCATATATAACACACTTAACACACACATTTACACACACACACACACACACGTGTGCACACACAGGCACGTACACATGCACGCACACACACACACCCTTCCCCCACACAAACACATACAGAACGCTAATATTATAAAAGCTGCCATATTAATAAAGTGCACCCTCGGGAGGAATACATTTTACACTCCTTTATACTTACATAGACATACACCATAGAGAGAGAGCGTTAAAGATAACTGTAGAAAATATAACATTTTATTGAAAAATCTAGTGTCTTCAGAATAATATAAAAAATACATTGTTTAGTCATTTTTATGCCATAGGATATCAATGTAATTTCATCACACCAAAAAGTATAGCGCCTGTATAAATACACTTCTTTCTGGTCGGTTAATTAAATCTACCCTGTGCTTCACAGCCCTAAAATAAATAGGCAATATATTTTAATATTTAAAAGATTATGAAGTTATTTTCTAGAGGTATAACATATTTAACAATGTTCCATTTAGGAAGATGATGCATCAGTAATAACACTTGGTAATCTGATTCAGTTAATCTTCTTAGGTTGACTGAGTGACAATGCGCTTTTCTCACTTGTGTGTTGGTCTAATGCCCAACACACAAACTGGTTTGCTTTGGGAGATAAAAGACTGTCACTGGATGTAGCACACTCAAACCAATGTCATGTACCACAAATACATTGACCTAATAAATGATTCCAAGCTTATAACAATGCAAATCAAAAGGCAATATATTGTAGTATGCACCATGCTACAGGTGCATGTGTCCTTAGTTAGGTTCATCTATGGGCCTGCGACAGTAAGGGCAACAGTTGTGTTGGAGCACCAGGAGCTCATAATCCTCACTGTGGAACATCTGCAGACAACACACATGTACAAAACACAGATTAGCAGCCCTGCAGCAGAAACACTAGTGGCCACACATAGGAGGGTCAAGTGAAGCCGGGCCACCGCCAGGTACCTTGAAGCAGCTGGGACACATGGTGATGCTGACATCAGGCAGCAGCGAGCGGAAGTATTCCCAGGTGAGGGGCCTTGGCCAGCGCTTGATCAGCACGTCCCTCCTGCTCATGGACCTCAGCACCGAGCGGTTCACCTTGACGGGGACAAAGTCACTGCCCCCCTGCTGTGGGGACACATATGACAACGTTTCCATGACGCCCGGCCGTCATCTGGTGCCACTGCTACCGTACGTTCTGCCTGCAACCTTACCTCAAAGCTCATCTTGGCCGTGAATGGGTCTTCCTCCATATCATCTATGCCTTCATCCAACCTCAGTGACTCTGCATGGGGGAAGTTCATTAAGAACCAATGCATCCATTTCATTTCATTCAGGATGTAAACAACAATATAAACACTATGAATGTATCCCCGCAGACTATTTTAAGATATATTTGAGAGGGTTTTTAGCTAAAAAAGACCAGCCGGTGAAGTCTATTAGTCATGGCGAGGCTTTCCATGAACACAGCAGACCCAGATGCCCTTGAGGGCCACGCAGGTTAATGCAGGTTAATCCCACAGAAGGGCTCATACCCGGGCTCTTAGAAGGTTAGCCTCATTAAGATGAAACAGGAGAGTCCCTCTAACCCTATTAGCTCCATCAGCTAAGATGACTTTGCTGCTCACAGCTTACCCCGCCGCTACTGAATCGAGGCCAACGCAGGCTAAACAAGCACTCAGAGCTGTCACAAAGCGCTCAATCTCTCAGAGCGCGACGGCGAACATGGCCGATGATGATGATACGCGTTTACCAAATGTAGCACTGGCGGGTTTAAATCGCAGTGTGATAATAATATGTTTGTGTGTGTGTGTGTGTGTGTGAGTCGTGCATGTATAAACCAAAGGATACCGCCACTGGCTAAATCTTGCCGCCGTGCAGGAGCCCTCTTGTCAGTGTGAGGGACCTCCAGGTCAATAAGAGACACCGCTTCTTCATCTGAGATGCCAGACTCAAGATAGAACTGCACCAGAGGCAGGACCTCTACATGGAGACACATATTAGCTACACAGCACATTGTGTTATGCTGTATGTATGTCTATGTGTGTGTGTGTGTTACAGACCATAGGAAGAGGCAGAGTAGATGAACGGCTGCTTGCAGTTAATGCACACGCTGCCCTGGCTGTTCAGCAAGGGGTTGTTGGTGGAACAACGGTAGCACAGCATGCCCTCGATAAGTTCCTGTAGGGATCACGCTGGTTAAACACACAGCCCTGCAGTGCCAACGTCACTCCTCCATTGTGGCATGCTGCCTCCTTAAAGCCTGTCTTTTCCTTATTAGATCGCTCTTTATGTGTGAAACGTAACAGTGGCAGCAGGGGTATTGGTGGATAACTATTAACTTTGTAGGGGGAGGAGTAGAGGAGAGTGCCAGCCAATAAGAACTAAGGTGTGGGGGGTGGCATGCACGGTTGGAATTCAAAACAAAGAAATTAAGATTTTATGGCCATTGCAGAGAAATTGACTTTCCCTGTCATTCTTAAAGTTTTAAATTCTGGCCTGGAGAATGGATCAATTACATGTACTTTAACAGAATTATGATAAAGTTACTTTTATTTATTTATTTCTCTCTAATGTACTGTATATACATACTATTCTAATAATGTTTTTTTCTTTTATAGTTCTGTTGTAATTGTATAGATTTTATTATTTTACTAGACGACACTGTCACTCACAAGTGCTGTAATATTGTTGTTTAGTTTCTAAATGCTTAATAAATGTCATTAAAGAACTAAGAAATTAAAATTTTATAATTACTGGTGTCACACAGGCTCATGAACCCACCTCGCTGTCGTGGAATGGTTTGGAGCGCACAGTAAGGCTGCCCAGTTCTATGGCCTCCTGGAAGCCCGAGGGAAGGTGGAGGTCCTGGAGCTTCTCATATGCGTACCTGGCAAGCTTGTAGGCCCCTAGCTTGGTGCTCTGCTTGGCCAAAGCATACAGCGTGTTGCTAGCGAGACTGTCAAGGACAACTACCTCAATGTAGATCTGGCTCATAATGGATCACCTGTTGTTAAATAAAATAAAAATGTATAGTCCGCTATTGCAAGCTAATTGTAAGCTAATACGATTTTTTGTCAAATTCACCAAATATTCCACTAGCTTAGCTTTCTCTGTGTGTGTTGAAAAAAGAATCAGATACTTTTTCACAGTCCTTGATTCATAAATAGAAGCATAAACAAAGGGGCGAACACCGCTCACAACAACAAAGACATATTACTACTATACTACGCTTTGCTTCACAATGCGTTTCAAAATGTGGGGCTGCGCTGCGGAGGTTATTTTGAGTTGAGCTCAAAGTCAGCAAGCGTTCTCAAGTATAACTAACCCTACCTTTAACACTAGAAAAGCCATAAAGCTAACAATAAATGTCATGATCACGACATGACCAGCCTCAAACTAAAATGGCAGGTTACATACCGCAGGCAGGCAACACCAAGGCCCTCGGTTAACTTGTGTATGGGTTTGTTTATGTAGCACACCTATACAAGCACATATGATACATATGTGTACCCACTTCCCTGTTTGAGAGGAGGAAATTGTTGCTTGTTTGTGTTTATATGGAGGCAGATTGCTGGAGAACAGCAGGTCAATGAGTTGCAGCTGTGGCAGCTCTCAGCTGGCAGTCCTCCATCGACATAAAACACACCTCTGCTCCATACAGCCAGTCTATACCAACCGCTGACAAACGCATCTCCTACTATCACACCGGTGGTTAAGTGTATCTTTGAAGCCCCACAGGGTCCATAAATCCCAGTTCAAAGTTCTCTGAGGAAGTGTGGCCGGAGACTATCCCAGCTGTTCAGTCTGATTTCCAACAACGGCTGGGGGATTTCCTTCCTCGTATTCTAATCTGCCCCGAATATGTGCATCTTCTGTCAGCCCGGGGTGTGGTGTGGTGTGTGTGTGTGTGTGTGTGTGGGAACAAGCGACTGTGTATTCTGTGTGTTATGGTGAGACTTCTGTGTGCGCAAGCGCATTGCTCAGTAATCAGAGCGTTTGTTTCTGTTACTGAGGATGTGTGCCTCTTCCTGGCGTCTTTCCCCTCCCTCCATCATCGGCCCTTTTCTTTCTCTCAGTGGCAGCCCTGTTTCCGCACTGGCGCCAACTCGCCCCTTGTCTCTCGACTCGAATCTCTCGCACCGCCACTTCATCGTCTTCAATTTACACAAGCAGGTTTGTTCCTCGGCTGTATCGACAGACCGAGTAGTCTCACAGACAGAGAATAGTACCAAATAAAAGGTCCTTCTCGCTGGGAGGAATGTGTGGGACTGCTTTCTCAAGAGAAAGGATACACTTTGGAAATTCCCACAGGCACGTCGTTCGTGAGGTTGTTCAGGAGGAACCTGCAGATGTTGAAGAGCGTCTCGGGCATGTGGGAGCTGAAAGGCTCGTCCTGGAAAAGGACACACAGAGGAGGGAGAAGATAAAGGCATGTCAAGAGGCTGAATGAAAAGACGGAAAACCATAATAATAGAATAACACGGATCCTTCCCTGTTGTACCAGGCTTTAAATAGGCCCAGCTCTAGCTCTCACTGGTGGCACTAAAGGGGAACACATCTTCTACCTTTACAATCACTAACAAGGCGGTGCTGCCAGCAGGCTCTAATGCTTGCCCTGGAGAGTTCATGTGAGATATAGGGGGTTGCTCTGGCACATATCACAGTAATTCTTCTTCATAGCAGGGGCGTGCCCATATAGAACTACAACAACAAACAATGGCCAGGAATGTACACACGGACACTGACCAGGGCACCCTGTATGTATTCCAAACCACGCCTTGTTTATTTTGTAGTGGACGTTTAAGGCAGAGGGCTTCACGGGGGGCTTCAGGACAACCACCGGCGAGGTGGTAATCACGATCAATCAACCGGCCGGTTGCCACAGCAACGTAGGTCATCGCAGGTTCAGGAAGGAAACCGTTGTGACAGTAGAATGGGAGCTTGACGCCAGACAAAACACAGAACCTAGCGCAGTAATTAAATCGTGTGTGAGTCATTTTAGTAGCCGACTACTAGTGAAAGGGTTTCTGCCAAATTAAAAACGTATGTGGGACAATTATGAAATACTCCGTTTCTTTTATAGGTAGCCATTATTAAATTCTTCTTCTGTGGTCCGTACCTATTGCCTTCATCTCATTCAATTGTGTTGCCTTCACCCCAGACTGAACTTGTCCATTTATCTCCATTTGGCCCATGTGCCAAAGCTCACACTGATTGGTCACAGGGCTGTGGTCTCACCGTGAAGCGCTGGATGGAGTGGTAAACATGGTAGAGCTCGGCCAAGTGCTGAAAACGCTCAAACTTCTTCAGCATCTCCTCCTTCTGCTCCTCACTGTCTGGATAACACACACACACACACACGCACACACACACACACGCAAAATGCACGCACGCACACGCATGGCAAAAGCATGAAAAACACAAGAGGCATCATCCTTACATTACAATAACGTACTGTCAGCCCCTCACCCCTAGCGATGTCCAGACACTGCATTGACAGCATCCAGTAGTAGTAGGCAGCATCATTGAACCTGCTCTCCAGCACTGCATTGTGGGTAAGCTGCTCGAGCACTTTCACAGCCTCGTTCTGCCGTCCTGCCTTGTGGAAAGCTGAGAGAAGGAACGGGGGAAGCATTGGGTTGGCAAGAGAAAGAGATATTTTGCTACTACATGCCCTAGAAAACTGGCAAACCAGTCAGCAATAGCGCACCTAGAAAAGTCACAATATTCCAACACAATTTGTCCCATTAACACTCTTGGATTAAATCTAAACCCAGGCACACTGAAATGTGTGAGAGTCCAATAATACCTGAGGTACATGAGTATTTCAGGTTTTTTTGTTTTTTTTAAACGGCATCTGACCAGACGAGTAATTTTTAATGAACGACACGGGCCTATTATCAAACACCACAGCGCTAATAAACATAGTTTATTCTCCTGTCTATCAGTAGGTAATTAGAAGCAGGTTGTCCCAATGGCCACAGGCTGGGTCAAGACTTATTAGTAGCTAAATATGCATCAGTCCATTCTGCTGGATTACAAACACAAGCAGCTGCCGCTGGCTTTTAGAAGGAATGCGCACAGCACCCATCCCCCACCAGTGCCTTACATGAACACACATGAATGCTAACAATGACAGATATGGGATATGGCAGTGGCTCCCGAATGTTTTATCGTCAAGGGCCCTCCAATAGGTACACATTATTCACCCGCTCTCCATTTGATAAGATCTTATCTAAGTTACAGTAGTTCTATCTGAGGAGGGCTATGCTGATGGATATGTTTTGGTACAGAGCTGGACAATGTGATACTCTCGATAAGAACACAGCTGGAGAGGCAGTAATACTTTTAAACAATCCGCGACAAAACTTCAGATACATTTAAATACTTGTGAAATATATCTATGTGGCATTTTTCTGCTTAAATATGCCTGTGGGACCTCGTACCTGTACGTCACTGAACGACCCCCTTTCGACATTGCTGCAGATTTACCAGAGCAGCGGTCAACAGACACATTAGTTGTTTAAAGTAAATTGCAATCGCCACCATTAGTAACACAGCCCTGCCTTACTGCTTAAGCAAAACACACAGTCAGCACAATGCAGGGCCCAATGCAATACAATCAAGGCTGTTCAGCCTCACACACTACACCGAGACAGGCGGGGGAAGATTATGCAGAGTAGGAAATGAGCAAGCTGGAATCATAATTATGAATCTATGAGCTGATTATAACTATGGTTACAGTTGGTAATCATCATCAGAGCTGCTTGTAGTAGCGGTGATTAGAAGCATGCATGGATGTCATTCAGTTAGCAGGCTGCTCCGCTCCGCTAGCTAGCTAGCTACTGTAGCTAGCGAGAAGCTCGTGTTTTACAGGCGACAAAGGGAAAGGAGCGGACGTAGGCAAATATGTCTGGGTCCACTTCTGGTCAGACTTTATGGTTTCCATATGTATTTTACATTTATAGGCAACTCTAGACTGTGGGGCTTCATGTTGAAATGGTCCAGAAAGTATTTATATAAGAAAAGAAATAAATGGGGGAATGGCTGTCTGTGTCATCCTACACAGTCTTTATTATCATTATCAAACATGATCCTCATGAAAAGGCATACTCACCGTTTTGTGCCTCTTCAAAGCGGTCGTTCTCTGCCAGCCACTGGGCATATGGCACGTAGACGTCATCTTTGAACTGGGTGTGTTTCTCCACCAGCGAGAAGGCCTTGAGAGACACGTTTAAATAGAACTTCAACAGCCAGAATTTTTTTTGTATAAAATAACACACGGAGTTCAAATGAGCCAGCCCAGTGTCAACCCCATAACAAGGGGAGTGTAAGTGATTACCTGCCCAGAGAATATATTGCGGCCACAGATTACAGTTAATATATGGAGAACTGTGTCATGTATCCCACAAGGCAGAATGCCCAGGGTAATTACAGCTGGCCGAACGCGATTAAGGACTCAGGAATCACCACGAGAAACACAGTATTTCTTGTCAAAACATCACTACAGGGTTATTAATGAGTGGGGAACCAAGGCAGGTGTATGGGCTGTGTTGATGTCACACTTAATTAGAGATCAACCGGAGCTGTTTGAATGACAGCGGAGCCCTGTGGTTGCCTGTCAGGGTGATGGATTAACCTTCAAGTCGTCTGGCAAAGCCTCAGCTGAGCAACTCTGGCCGGTCATGCAATGTAAGAGAAAAGCCTGTGTGTTTGTCCTCCTTCCTCCCTGGGTCCAAGCCAGACCTTATCAACAGCGTACTTTTTGAAAGGAGAAGGTGCAATGAATAGCATCCATATGGTCCACAGCCTGCTCTCTGTCTTGTCTCACTGTCCCGCCCCCCCTCCGGTGATTGACTTAAAGATAAATATTTCTCCCAGCAAGCACCTCTCCCGCCCTCCTACCCCGCTCTTATTTTCTTTCTTCCTCGCTCTCTGCGGAGGAAATAAATATGTCTAGCGGGGGTTCCTCACACACACACGGAAAGGTGATTTGAAGTTCTGCCTTTGTCTCGCAGTCCTCTTTAACATGCGGGCCGCCGATGTTCATCCCCCTAACGTCTTTAACGTAACTCTATTAGGGAGCGCAGACGGACTATGGAAACATTTATGATCGTGTTTGATTGGAAACAGGGCAGAGCTTCATGCGGCTCCTCTCATGTTGTGCTTTCCAGAGATGGGAAATAACAAAGCAACTTTGTTATTGTACTCATGCGTGATTGTCATGTACTTTACTTTATTTCACTGAAGACTTTGGACTTCTACTCAATACATTTCAAAATGGGCATTTGCTTGGAAAATCAATTCTAAAGCGTAGCGGATGAGACCGATGAGAACACAGGCGGGCGGAATTTCCCTGATATATTTATTTGCATTTCTACATGTCATTGAGATTGGCTGCACCAACACCTACGCTCATTGCTTCACATCAAAAAGAAGGGAAAGGGGAATATAAAGATGACGAACCCTTGTTGTGCGCATTCTGTCCTGAGAGGAAATGATGCAGACGTATTATTACTCATTGTTTGTACTGAGCTGTGGATTCCGGGGCCAGGCCAAATACACTTTTCTGGTCTTTCTTGTTAGTCTCACAGCCACAAACACTGGCTGTGGTATATATCAGGCAGTTTGTGACATAAACAGCATTCTCAGCGGTTTATGTAGCACAAGCTCATGTGGTTCACTTTCTGTGCATGCGAGTGTATTCTAGTATACGAGGGGAGTCTATCTCTGTGGTGGTGATGAGCGGAGCAGGTGTGTCTCCCAAGTATGTCAGACCTCGTCCCAGTGGTGGGCTTCTACATGCAGCTGCACCAGAGACTGCAGGTCACCCATCTTAGAGTACGTCTCCGAGGCATAGCCGTGGTGCTTCAGCTGCTTGAAGTAGAACGCACACTTGGCCAAGGGTTGGCGCTCGGCCTTGTCCAGTTTACGGGCTATGTCGATCAGCCTGGGAGAGGGAGGGCGAGAGACACACACACACACACACACACACACACAAAGGGTCAGGCGGAGGAGCAAAGCATGTTTGTCAAGAGAGAGAGAGAGAGAGAGAGTGCAGCCAAATACCCTGGAGAAACAGCATAGGACAGCTATAAGCACGACTGTTTCTTCTCCAACAAGGCCCACAGCAGCCCAGAACAACGAGACTCCATTCCCACCCGGCTGGTAATTCAGTAAGTCTATTTAAGTCTGTCACAGCCCTGTTTTGTAAGCCGTAGCAGGACGGGCTACAGAAGCCCACCACAGAGAGCTAGCAGACACCGGGTCAAATAGTAGTCTGTGGGGAGTTCACTCACTGAACGGCTTATTCAACAGGCACCCCCACCCCCCCTTACGCATTCCCATGCGTCACGTCAGTGTGTGTTACTGCGTCTGTGTGTGTGTGTGTGCGTGTGCGTGCGCGTGTGTGTAAGGAAAAGCTGATAAACTACTGTATGTGTGCGAGTAGCGATTTACTTCTTCATTGAGTTAGTCCACACTTTTGGAAGTCTTGCTGAAGAAATTGGGAATGATAATACTGTATGTAAGCATGAATGAAGCTCTCTAAAAAATAGGAAAATAAATGTAGACGTGAAAAAAAGCATTGCCATTCTATTGTATAAGCAAATGAATTGCTTGTGGTATGATATAAACAGTTATTCATCAAACTCTCTATTTACCCTATACAACTAACTCAAAACGGTCCAAAACAAATAAAAAGTCAGTTGCCCCACAAATGGAATAGATTTGAGAAAATCACAGTTTTGTTTTTTTATGCGTCCAAAAACATGTAAGTGTAGGGCGTCATTGTTTTAGGGGCTCATTTGATCCAGGTGCTTTAATAAAGTGAACATGACCCACATGTCGGCCCAGCCGTGTTCCCCGATAATGTCTATGGCTTTCAGGTGTTCTCCTGCAGACAGGTACATCTCCGCTGCAGCCCGAGGCTCCTTGCTGCTCTTGGCCCAGTCTGCCTGCCTGGACATCAGCATGCGGGAGTTCTTAGGGTCTGTGGAACCCACGAACTCCTTCAGGGTGAACAGAGGGAGAGAGGCTTATTCACATCTAGTGATACGTCTCCCATTAAAAGTAATGATAGCAGTGAGAGGCATACAGTAATATATACAAATTATACAACTATAATCCAGAACATCTGGATGCCCAGTTCACACAGACCAACGGGGATAAAAGGAAGACACACAAACAGGTCTAGGCTTGTAGACCTTCTCCCACAGTGTCTATCCTACCTAAAACAAACTGGGAACAGATGGCCACACAGACACATAAATATAGTGGAACCGGATGAAACACACATACAGTTTGATAGGAGACGCACACACACGCAAGTACATTATGTGTGTTATCTGCCCTTGCATAGCGAAAGTTGACGATCAAAGCATCCACCGCACGTACAGTAAATACGCACACAAACACAAAAGCATGCCCCAACTTCAAATGACCTCGCCATCAAAGCATTCGACTTGTAGCTGCAACGCTCCGTCTCGCTCTGTGCCAATACGGACCGTGGGGAACAAGTTCCCCAGGGCTCAACGTATAATAAACGCAGAGTGCGCGCGCGAGTGTGTGTGCGTGCCGATCAGATGATATATGTGGAGATTCCAGTGATATATAAGGGGATGAAAGACAGACTGAAGGAGGTCTGTTTGAAAACACAGCACTGGGCCCCGACTTGGCATAACGCAGAACGATGAAGTAAAACACATGTTGCACACACACATACACTAGGGGTGCAACAACTAATCGATGTTATCGGTAATAATCGACAACAGAAGTATTTGGCAACATATGTCGTTATTGAATATTCGGTACATATGTCAAGCACTTGTTTCTGAATTATTAAAGTTAAGTAATTAACTATGTTCTAATAATTAGTTTAGTTGCATTTTTATATTTTCTCTCGGTTGTTACATTAATCAAGTAAATTATGCTGTTCAGCTAAGTAGGCCTAGTTTAAAACTGCCTTGCTGTGGGATTTCTGTGAGCATTCATAATATAGATAGATAGCAGATTCACAACATATGCATTTGTTTTAAAAACCAACTAATCGATTCATCGCAATAATAAAATCGGCTACTATCTACAACTAGTAGCTACGACTACTATCTAACTAATGGTTAGTTAGTTGCAGCCCTAATACACACACACACACACACACACAGGGGCTGTCCTGTGTGTGTCTATCAGCGATGGACTCGCCTTAGCGTATTCAAACATGCGCAGGTCTGTGTACATGCTCAGGGCTCTGGCTTGGTGGCCGGTGCGCTTGTAGAGCTTGGCCGCCTCATGGAACTTCCCCTGGTAAGCAAACACATCGGCCAGGAACAGCTCATTGTCGCTCTCACCCCGTTTCTTCCTCTCCTGCAACACGCGCGCGCACACGCACGCACACACACACACACGTCCAGGGAAGATAAATGTGTGGAATGCAAACACATGCACCGCACACACACACACACACACATGCAGACGCACACAAATGTCACGCTCTCAGCCACGGTCAGTAACACATACAATGCATAGAGATAAAAGATGATGATTGGCTTTCAGGATGAGGTCAGCCTAGGCCTGACTCACCCCACACTAAGCCGTCGCACCACCAGTTAGAAGTGAATGAAAGAACAAATGACATTTTTAGAGAATTCAATGATCCTTTCTTTTCATATCTACTCATATCTGTAGGGGGGGGGGGGGGGGGCTGCTCAAATGAAGACTGCCTTTTTCTTCTCTCATTTCAAACTCCTCTTTTCATTTTCAGAAAGCATTGCTCGGGGCAAGTCTAATCTTATGGTTAAGAATGTCCATGAGAAAAAGAAAAAACTAAAACAAGTGTGCATTTATATTTCCACGTTCAGTTTGAATGAAACATTGGATCGACTAAGTTCACATTTGGAGCGCCCTAACCCCTCACCCCTCCACGAGTCTTTTCTGTGTGCTGAAATCTACAAATAAGCGTATACATATGTGGTGTGGATTAATATGGGGGTCATGGACACACAGACCCCTTGTGTGTGTGTGTTTGTCTGTGCCAGACAAAAGACTGGCATGGTATGGTAATTAGGGCAGGACATGTGACCCTGGCTACCCTATTGCTGTCTCTGATGATGTAAAGGAAGGCTATGGCCGTACCAGTAAACCGTTTGTGTTTCCCAACAACCGTCCTGACCCTCTAATATACTAAGAGTCATAACATGTTGAACATTTGAAAGAACGTATGAGAAGGACGTCACCTCGATGCTGTTGATGAGCTCCAGGTATCGCAGGTCTCTGATTCTAATGAAGGCCTGCAAGTATGAAAGAATCCCATTTTTATTAAGAACAGAACCCTTGGAATGTTCTAATGACGTGAGAGGGTGGAATATTGCATTGTGTGTGTGTGCCATCGTGATTGGCAGGAAATAGGCACTGGGTCCATGTATACTGTACAATGCCTATGTGTGCGTGTGTGTCCGTGTGGGTGTGTGTGTGTGTG